>VZSV01000018.1:4329302-4392551 GCA_013398735.1 Nothocercus julius
TTGGTTTCTTTTCCCTTTTTTTTTTTTTTTTTTTTTTTTTTGGGAAAGGCATTGTATGTTAAGTCAAAATCTTTTGTGATTTATGTATCACTTTAAATTTGAACTGAAGCTCATTGGCGTATTTTCAAAATAAGAAAGTTTCATAGAATTGTACTATTTTGAAGCCAGAGCATGACAGAGATGTGATCACGTATGTCCATGACTAATATCCTGAATCAGTAAGTCGGTATTTATCTGACCCAAGTCCACCTGCCTCACGTTTCTCACTTCCTTTCTCCTTCCTGCTCTGATAGCAGCAGCAGCACTGCTGAGGTCTCATGATAAATGCAGTTAGGGAACCGATCTGGCGGAAAACTAGGGTAAGTATAAAAGCCGTTCAGTTTCAGATGTCTGAGTTTTCCAGTCTTAACTATCACATGGCCATATCAATGTTTTCAGCACACAGGATTGCACTGGTTTACTGTGACTCTGAAACCAGGCTAAAGTTTTCATTAGAAAGGCTGTTTAGACCCATGACATTGTAGTCATGTGCAGCCACCAAAAAGATCATGACACCAACTTTTTTTTTGTCCCACAAATATCTTACTTGATACCATTTCATTCTGCAAAAACATTCAAAACTGTTTCTTTTTCTTTTCTTTTTTTTCCACCACAATGCTGAAAAGAAAAGATATTCCAAAAATGTATTTTTGAAGCTGTTGAGAGTTTAAACTGTTGTGTTCTGGTTAGCTGCAGATAACAGAATTTCCTCCTGGTTGACAAAGTGCAGCTGCAACCAGAAGCAGTTTCAAAAGTCCATACTGAATAACATGCAAGTGAAGTGCATAGTGAATGAACACAGATGACAGTCTAAACAAATAGCCCTAGTTAACCTGGATTCACACATAATGCAATCACAGAAAGAATGTACCCATGTTTCTTTTTATTATGCTTTTCTAACAAAAATATAAACAAACTCCAATACCCAAACTTAGATAATTATATATCTGCATGATTGCAAATGTTGTTTCCAATAGTCTTCACACCTGCTGGCCAGTTTCACTGACATTTGGCAGACAGCTCAAAGTCACAGTGTCCTCAAACTTACAAGTGTCCTTCTAGGTTTGCAAGTGAATTCCAGGCAAAATTTTTCTGTCTTAATCCTCAACAGCCTCCATCCCTTCATCATCCTCCCTTCCTCAGACACTCTCCTGTGAGCTCTCCACAGGGCTCATTACTCTCATTGACAAACTTCCATCCAGTTGTGGAGGTGGCTGACTTCATTTGTACCACAAAAGGATTTTGCAGGTTGTGTCAAGCTCAGAGACCTTCCACTGAAATTCTCACTGCACTTTCTTCCTCTGCCCCATTCCCGTAAAGTCACATGGGATATAAAATACGTGCCACTAGGACATAAAAAATATATAACCCTCCATAACCTCAGGGTTCCACAGCCCTCCAGAGCTGGGAGGAGGCGAAAGAGAGGCAATTGTGGAGTCTACCTTATCCCTTTTCCTGACTTGACTGAACACCACTGGGCAGTACCAACAGGCTCCTTGGACACCCTCACAGAGAGGCCAGGTGCTGCTAAGGGTTTCTGCTCTGCATTCCTCACCCTGCCGTGCCATCTTTTTCATTTTTGGCCCTGCTGCCAAGTCACTGTTTCTATTGCAAGTGGTTTCATTATATTTCTGTGGACAGAATCTGACCTATCTCTCTGAAGAATTCAATGGGGAGAGTAGTCACCACAGACGCCTATAGGACAGCACATAAGAATAGGGCAAGAGTACAGAGATACTTTGGTTTGAGACATACTGGACACAAGTTGTGCAAGAAAAACTATTTCTAGAATAAAGATCCCCTAACTCAACCTTCCCAGAGCATCTTCCTCCTCTGCACTCCAGTCCCATCCGATCCTATAAATTATGAATCTTACAGCAGGGGACAAATAGCCTGAGAGTTAAGACATGGTTCACAGGCTTGGGAAACCTGGTTGCATTTCTTTGCTCCTCTAATAACTTCCTTTCTGATCTTTTCCAAGTGCTTTCATTCCTTCTGTGGAACGAAGTTTACTAACAGGCCAGAACCTAAATGTTCAGGTTTGACAAAATTGTAAACAACTGAAAGCAGTATGTGTTGTAATAGGAGGCACTAGGGAGACTTGCAAATGGCTGATGCTCCTAAGTCAGGCTGTAATATATTCAGTGAGTTTCTAGCACAATGTTACCCTGATTTTTACTGAAGTTTTTCAGTTCTGGTGTCTTGTGAGTCTTATTCCAAATTACAACACGCTGTGAACAGTTGAAAACACACTGAATGGCACAGACCCAATCCTGATAGTCCCAGGCTACCCTGTAGAAACCAGTCTTTGAAAGCGTCCTCAGAACTGCCATTCATCCCTCCACACACTCCACACATGCCCATCTGAAGGCTTGATGCCTGTTGTACAATGATCAAAGGCTGTAAGGCCCATGGTGTGCCATGATGAGAACTGGCACAGACTGAGGTGCTGGTCCCTTCACTTTCAGGAGGAGTCTATTAAAGTGGGAGTCCTGAGGAAACAGATTGTACCCTAATTTATTGAGAAAAGCAAAATCTCTCTAAAATAATCCATACCAGATATGCAGAATGGGGAGAAAACAAAAAGATAATTCTTACTGATACCAAACCTGGCAGTTGGCATCTGCAGGCCATGAATAGGATATACCTGCTAGGCACCAGTGAAAATTCTCTCTAATACCATATCCTGCCTCTAACTACAGCTCAGCCCCAAACCACCAGGAGAAAAACAGGGGAAACAATACTGAATTGATACTATGCTTCAAGGAAAACATCTTCCTCTGTGCAGCTGATAGGAATCCCCCGCATCCTTTATAAGCAACACTGAAAATATGATCAGTGAAGTGGCAATAAAATCTCTATCTCACCCTCCCTTTTAGGAACACATAAAACACCCATAAGCCTCCTCATCAAAACCTTTCTTTTTAACTCCAGAATTGCCCTGATCCTGCCAAAGGATGTTAACCTCATCAGGTTCCTCTCTACAACCATGTTCTTTCCCTTCCAGAAAGCTGTTTCAAATAGGTGGCACACAGACTTGCAGCTGTAAATGTTTCGCTGCTTGTTTAGACTGTCACTGACCAGGAAGCATCTGCAACAATTTTGTATGGAGGAGGCTTGGCAGCAGTAAATTACCATCTGACCTGATGCTGTGGTTACTTAGCTTTTTTCTTCTTTTTTTTTTTTTTTTTTTCCTCACTCCTCCAAGTTGATCTGGGACCTGAGACATGTTAAACATTATTTTGCTGACTTTAAATTGTTTTGCAATATTGCAGTTAACTTGAATGCCAAACTTATGTCTGTAAATTCTATTTTTAACCTTGACTTTGTCAGTGCAATGGATACTGTCATATCAAAGTATTTAAGGGTTTGCGGTGAAACTTCCTCAAACCCATTTTTGCTCTGATGAGAATAGTCTTACTGGAAGCCTGTACAGATAGAAGCTATAAAAGCTGGGTTTCAAATTGAATCAGGCTGCAGGAAGAAAACAATCTTTTTGCACCATGGCAGCATAAAAGGAGGCTTTTTTTTTTTTTCAACTGAGACTGTTTCTGTTCATAGCATACACATAAAAGCAGGCTAAGCCCAACCCAGTTCTGAAAGAACCCCACAGATGAAAACTCTTGCAAAATTTGTGCAAAATGTTCTTTTTCACTGCATTCATGTAACAGAGTTATTGTCAGCTCAGCCTGAGTGACTGCTTGTCCTCTGATCCTTCAGAGGAGGACACAAATAAGTTCAGACTGAAACCAGGGCCCAGTACCCTGAGACTATCAGATGAAAGCTCTACCCGGAGCCGGTGAGTGGCTGTGAGCCATGGGCAGCTTGGATGGGTCCGATCCATGGAGTGGTGCCAGCCTTGGAGGGTTCTGCATGTGAGCCATGCTGCAGTCAGTAACATCTGCCTTTAAAATGAGGCAAAAGGCACTAAGTTGACAGGTAAAAAGAGGAATGTTGATCTTCATGGAGGCATCTAGTCATAATCTTCTAAAATAAGGTGGGTGCTGCCTATGGACCAGGGAGTGTAGTGACAAGGCACATTTCTTCATCACCTCCATGGAGGTGCTCTTTCTGCAGCACAGCAAGCCCACAATCCCATAATTTCTCTCAGGAGTTCAGGTCCACTCTCCAGGAACCAGCTTCCAGAAATAAATACGATGCCACATGAAACTCTGGAGCTGTCATTGCAGTAGAATAAAGCTGACAACTGTGGGTTGAACCTATTGCAGTTTTAGACATAGACTACAGGATTGGATACTATTTACCTCCAGGAATATCACTGGGAAGTCTGTTTTGGGAAGATGTTTATTTGTTGGCTTGGTCTTCAGCTTTTTTTCATCTTTTTGCACTAAAATTGAACAAACTGTGGAATTAGAAAGCTATAGAAGACCAGCCTTTTCCAGAGAATCCCAAAGCACCTTTGTGAAATGTTATGGATGCTCTTGCCGTTGCCTGAAAAATGCAAACAGAAGGGTAGAAAATTTTCAGAGAAATTCTTTAAGATAGCTCTACCATATCTATTGAACAACAAAGAAATCAATGAGTATCATGCGACTACAGCAAAGCTCAGAAATGTTGATGATAAAATGAGAGACAAAAGGAGAAGGGTAAAAAATCTCTCTCTGATGAAAAATTGCCTTTGAATGACACATGAATTTTTTAGCTACTTAACCTGCATGAGTTTTACAGGATAAGCTAGTTGGACAAAAGGATACTGCTGTGACTACATTTTCATTGCTAATTTTGTAAAGGAAAAGGAGATCTAGAGGTAATTTTAACAGCCTGAAATAGTTCTGAGTGAGTTATGTACTCATCTCCTCAGCATTCATGAGGATGATTGGCTGAGGTCTGGTTCAGCTTCCCTGGCTGATGATAGACATCTTAGATATCTTCTCACTTCATACTGGCTGTTGGACACCTTTCAGTTTGGGATCCTCCCCCATCCAATTTTAGTTATGTCCACTCTACTTTCATACAGCAGGCCAGCATGAAAAACAGGAAAACGATGTTCTCCCTTTCACCCAGTTGGCTTCCTTGTGGACAAATTTCAGATTGTCACCAGGCTCCTATTTCTGCCTTCCAGCTCGCTAAATCACCTCATGGATTGTAAATGTATCAGCCATCTTTTTGTATGAAACAGTACACAGCCTAGAAAGCAGGCAGGACTTGTTGCCTTATTGTCTGCAAGAGACTCCAGACCTGCAACAAGAACAATGTTTCAGAACAGGACTCCATCCGGGTGTTTGTAAGAAAGATGCAAATGCTACTAGCAAAGCAACACATCCATTAGAAAGAAACACATCAATTAAAAGGTTTTGCTCTAAAAAAATTCCCACGTGTTCAAGCAGATTGCATGCACACACAACATGCAATGCCTGAAACACACATTTGCACTTGCAAACTGTGCTTACGCAAGAAAGCACTAAAAACATGGCCCAGGTCAAGTCTTAACTGGAAAGAATTTATCCAAATGACCCATCTGGAGGTGTTCAACCACCAGACTCCGCTTCTGGGGTGTAAGTGTTGGCTTTGGGCGAAGGTTCACAGGCAAGTCTAATGGTGCACAGCTGGATCTCACACCCCCATAAGGCGGCTCATGTCCCACATCTGGACACCAGTCTGTCAGACCTACCACTGTGCAAGCAGGTTGTGCTAGGTACACCTTTCCCATGTTTTCCCTCATTCTTCACTTTGACTTCATGGCTGTCCTCTATGTTGTTATGTCTCAGGCTATAAATGACACAAAAAGTTATATTTTCACGTGTTTGCACAATGTCGTGTAAATGTTCAGTGAAATTCCCTAAATAGAGCACCAGTCCTTCCCTCTCAAAAAGAGCAGAAATCAGTAGGAGATACATACAGCTGCTGCTCTCACAAGGTCAAGGGTTTCTTTATTGACTTGGGACTCATTAAGTGGCACATAATCAGCTTTCTGGACTTTCCACCTGACAGGCTTATAGCATCTGGATCCACATCCGTAAGGCAGGGTCACATCATGTATGATAGCCATATTTTATTTTTCATACCAGTACCAGATGGCTCATAAACTGGATGGTTTGGGTAAGAACAGTACCCCTCCTTTTCTTTAACTTCACCACAATTTCACCAGCACCAAACAGGCCAAGGCATTCCTGTTAAGTGACCAATTAAACCACATTCATTATTTAAAAACAAAAATAGACAGGGCTTCTTTTTTTTTTTTTTTTTTTTTTTTTTTTTTTTTTTTTTTTTTTTTTGTGTCCTGTGAACTAAGGGCTTGAAGGAATTTTTCCCCCAAATGAAGATTTATTATTTGAAAAAAACTTAAATAATAAAAGCAAAAGACAAAAATAAACTTTTTTTTTTTTTTCTTGTCTTTCCAACTAGCATTGCCTTTGAGTAAACTGGAAATCATTCAGTCTTTATTATTTTAGTTAGAGGTGATGATAGCCTGAGAATCATAGTTGGTTATAAGGTCTCTGTCTACAGGCTGCAAGTGTTTATATTTTAACTGTATTGTAGAAAACTTGTTTCCAGGATTTTTCTTTACTTTGCAATAAGGCACAAGCAGGTTATATGGATGCATCATCTTTAATTGTTTTTATTTTGCAAATGAGTTTTAAAATGAGCTCTCATTTCCTCTCTCATTAAATGAGTTGCAGTGATTTTTTTTGTTAAAAAAAGGGTTCTACAAACAATGCTGGGAAAATACTGCTGGGAACACATTCATCAGGAATAGACGGTCTCCTTTTTAGGACTCTTTAATTATAAGAAGGAAGCTCTAGCAGGGAATATGGGATTTAAACACTTCAGGGTAATACACATCCAAAGTAAAGCAGAAACCCAGGATACAATCAGATTTTGGTGAACAATAAGAACAAATGGGAAAATAGCTTTGGAAAACTTAGGTGATCAGGCAGAATCTGCATATCTTCTACCAGACTCATGGTAAAATTTCCATGGAATCTGTGAAAAATCTTTCCTCCAAACTCTGGCATATGGAAGAGCAAATGATCACCCAGACAGCACCAGTGTCTTTGAAATCTTTAAGTACATGTTCTTTATAAGGTACAAGGAGCCTTCCACAGCCTTAAATCCAAATTCATTTTCCTGATGGAAGTACAGAGGACTTGGATTTGAAGCCCCGAAGAGGAGTGCTCTATGACTTGCACTATGGGTTCCCAAGAAGCTGCAGCTGATCTGTAAGTACCAGGTTTTCAGATGATGGGTTTCAGTTTCCATGGGCTCAAATTGCAGAGGGATAAGATTCATGACTGCACTTCAAAGGTCACTCAGCTGTGCTTGCAGAGGCATACAAAGTGTTGGATATAGAACCAGTAAACACCTGAAATGTAATCAAACTCAGGCAAAAAAAAATACACCCAAGAGAGGGCTCAGCTGGACCAGTTGGAAAACAGGATTCCAAACGTGCCTGCTACTTTTGCCTTGCTACATTGTCTTTGTTACTTCCCTAAAATTCCAAATATTCCTCTTGCTTTCCTTTCCCACCACAATAACCGAATACAGGGAGGAAAGGCTTGCTTTCTTCCCTGAGCATAAGCCAATGGAAAATAAAAGAGCTCATTGAGTGAGCATCCCTAATAGGAAACATCAAGAGAAAGGGGGAAATTACAGGCAACAGAAGTTTGCGCAGAACAGAACTGCTCCTGACAAACAAATGTTGCAAGATTTACTGTAAGGCATCAACTGCTTTTAAGTCCTCCAATTCTCCCCTTTATATTTTCTTTTCTTTGACTGGCCACAGAGATCTCATTCCATCCTCTTCAATTAATTGCCTTTATTTGTCACCTCTCCTTTCTCTGGGCACTGGGAATTTGCTAGAGGAGGCACGTTCTATGATTCTGTATTTCTTATTCTCAAGCTCTCCTCATTTTAGTGTGGAATGTGCTCTAAGTTATGGTACTTGCAGCCAGTTGCTACTCTTTTATACAGGTCCCAGGACTGTCTGCATTTGCTTCTCATATAAATGCTCAAGTTTTATGAGCATCAGAAGAAAAACTCTTGTTCATTTTTCTTTGTGTCCTTGCTGCAAGACAAACGCTGAACTGCCTTCCTGTTAGCAGCATTCAGATAACCCTCAGAGAGTAGGTTTTCAGGACAGACTTGGGGGGAGAAGATGACAGCACATATGGAAGTGTCTCCAGGCTGCTATTAGCAGGAATGGCAAGGATAATTCTCTGGGTTCCTTCCTGGAAGGCTGGCTCCAAGCATCCCCTTTTCAAAAAAAAAAGGGGGGAAAAAGACCTTATGTTTTTTATTTGACCCTTAATTTGCCAATTCTGTTTTATGAATGCTGTCCGGTTCCTTCATGTGTTCTACACCAGTGTAGGCAGAAAAATTTTATTCAGACAAGGCAGTCTTGTTTCCATTCCTGCTTCCTTATCAAGTTTACTAGAGGTTTCAGAGCACACCACAAATGGGCCATGGACACAAAGGAATGCATCAAGTATGCAGCTGCTCCACCTATCCAAACAAGCTCCCCCATTCCCTAACCCTGTTGGGAGCCTGTGGGTCTGCCTAGAGTATGGGCACTCTCATGCACTGTTTCAGTTGAATTTTCAGTGACCCAAAGACTCCTCCTGCAGTGAAAATTCATGGAAGAACACACAGTGGGATTAGTCATCTTTATCTAATTTAGAAGATGACTGTGTGAAGATATGATGCAGTGTGACACAATGCATTCCTGGATAGTTCTTGCCTAGGTAAACTATCTCGTCCCATGGAAGCGTGTTTTTAGGGTGTACACAAGCATGTATTATGCAGATAAATCTGCAGCTTACATCATCCTTGTCCAGTCATCTTGATCTTTTTTGGAGCTACATTCCTGATGCTCTGGTGGAAACTGCTTTATCCCAGAGAACCAATGGGTACTATATAAAGGATTCCATACAGGTGTTAGCCCTCGAGAAAGCTGCAGCTGGACCCTGATTGAGAAACAGCATTAAGGATCATTAAATGCGCCTTGTTCTGCAAACTCCTCCTTTCCCTGGAAAGTTAGAGCTCTGGTCAACACTGTGAATACACGGTGTTGTTACCTTCCTCAAAACAGGAAGAAGTGTTAGCTGATTCACTTTCTATCTGATTTCTATTGCTGGGACCATTTGCAGCTCTGTCATTAACCAGTGACAGACCCTTGATTAATTACTTCTCCCATTGATAAAGATCCTCCAGATCACAGCAGTGAGGAGGCACTAATATTCCTTTCTTGAGATAATGGTCCAAAGAACTCAAAATCACAGGCCACCCAGGGAGATGTCCTGTCCTGTGTCCTCATCTGACTTCAGTCTTTGGGCAAGTCCGGTGGCTTTGGCAAGCCACCCTCCTTCATGATCTTCACTGAGGAGTCACTTCTCAGACATGCATGGTTTCACCCTCACTTCCTTATGCCCATTTGGATGGGAAGCTGAGTTTCTAAAACCTTATTCATTTATATCAGCAGCTTGGCTGTGAATTGTCATTCATCTCTTTCAGTTATGTGCATCTTGATACAAATAATTTTGCTATCAGATACAAATCCCGCCAAGGTATCTGAGCACCTCAGTCCTGCAGAAATCATAAGCAAGTTTAGAAGGAGATTCTTTAAGACCTAAGCCTAACAATCTTAAACAAGCCTAAGGATTCGCTTGACCTTTGTCTAGACTCACTCAACACATTGCTTAGGTACTTATCCTAGGTGTCCTTGGGTTTTTTTACATTCTTCCTTTAGGTCCAAATCAGCTCAATTATATGACAGCTTTATCTCTCTAGATCATCCGTATGAAGAATATAGTCATTAAAACCCAGACACGTGAGTGCAATCCTTGTGATGCTACCCACTAGTGACATACAAACGTCACAAATCAGGAAACTACAGCTTGCAGAGAGCGAGCATTTTTGACTAAATGAGTTGCCATTAGAAAACACTGATGTTCTAACCCTCCCTCCCTCTCAATTTTTTTTTTTTTTTTCAGAAAACGCTGTCATGAAATAAAATGAATCCAAATACTCAATAAGGTCAGGCTCTTCAGGTTGATGATGGAATTTCTCATTAGCTCAAAGAGACTTTCAGTTGAGAAAGCTGTTAATATAGAGATGAGGACATAAGTCTTGAAATGAGAATGACCACCTCCCAGGTTTGGTAGACAGTCTTTGGGGATCTTACCATCTTATTCATACACAAAAACAGCTGAAAGAGAGTCTTAAGCCTGTGTTGACTTCCCTGGAACAATGGCTCCCTCCTCAGCTGATCTCTTTGCTCTTTTAGCCAGATGACTCTCTTCCAGAGAGGAGAGTGCCTTTTTGTTTGTCCAGGGGGAGGGAAGAGAAAACAACCCCCAAGAAATCCCTGCTAAATGAACCAAGACAACTACAGTAAGCTTTGGGTTGATCCTGTGGCGGGACTTGAAAAATTTATTAAGTCTCAGAAATTTTTACAGGATGAAGAAAATGGTTTCTACCCAGAATTGTTTGAAAAAAGAAACATTACAGAAAAAAAAAAAAGAATCTCAATTCACAGTTTCAAGCAGATTAAGAGATTATTTAAACCAAAATAAACTGGACAAGTCAATTTGTCCCTAAGATCATTACAATACCATCCTATGGACACTTTTTCTAACCTTTGAGTCATCAACTTCATTTCCATAGTGATTTAAGGTAAATAAGATTGAAACCACATTAACTTCAAATAAAATAGTCTATGAAGGGGTTCAATGCAGTATAACCATCAGCTTGAAATTCACCCCACTAGTTAATTCAGATGGACTATGCTGCACATCCCTGTGTAGGCAATACTGTTCCACAGGTTTCTGACCAACAACCAAAGGCCAACCCCACACAGTTTACCTGCCTACCCACACCCTCTGTGGAATGTGCTCTGGAGTCAGCACTAGTAAATTAATGAGCAGTCAGAACGACCACACTGAATTCTTTTTTGCAGCCCAGCCAGTGTTTTTCTTTGAAGGAAGATGGCAACACTTGTATTCCAGTGAGCCTTCCTGACAGCTCCTTGCTAGGTCTACAGCAAGCCACCTGTGCTGCATGACTATCTTTACTGATTTTTCTTTAGGATATCTATTAGACAGGATGTGAGCCTGTGGAACTCACTGGCACAGAGAAATGGTTATGAAGTCTTGTCACATTCAGTAAGAGCTTAGGCATGTGGGACTGCAACAATTAATCTTAAAACAAAAATGAAATAACATCCTATATCTGTGGGATATGAGCCACTCTTACAATCAGAATTTTCCCCATCATCTATAGCCTTTGTTTAGGAGGTTTCTTGCACTCGTCCTAGAGCAATTGCTACTGATCAGCCTCATAGGACAGATCTGTCCTCAGATTCAGTAGCTCTTTAGTGTGCACCCAAGTGGGCTACTTCCTGTGCAATGCTAACATCGTCATCAAGTACATTCACCCTTTAAACTGCACATCTTGGAGGAACAGCCCATTCACAGAGACACAAAAATGCATGAAAATGAAGATGAATAGTCCCCCATCGGTGAGGGTCTCTGAAACCCAAGACTCAGACGTTGTTTCTATATGCTGCTGAGACCAAAGTCAAACAGTTTAGAATCCTGGCCTGGTAGCTCAAGGAGAAAATACTTCTCGTTTTTTATTCAAAACCCTCTTTTAAGTTCCAGCAACATGTTCTTCCTCACCCTCCGTATGTCCCCCTCTTCTTGAAAAGCAGCACTTTGTCATATGCAGCTCCTTTGGACCTGCATTGGCATTCAAAGCCAAATCTTCTTTAACAAGCCAAATCTTCTTTAACAGGGATTTGACACTTGACCATATTAGCAACTCCTTTGGATAAATATGTATGTCTCTCATGTCTTCATATTTGCACAATAGTCTGAAGATTTTCTTTGCTTTTTTTTTTTTTTTTTTTTCCTCTCCCTAGGTACGAGGCAGTTTCTGCTGACAGGGTAGAAGCTGTGGGTCAGAACTTGCTTATTAGGGTGGGGTAGGAGATATCCAGGAAACATGTTGGCCAGCATTCAGAATTAAGATCACCTCTGTGTGCTAACCAGAGGATTGTCATGTGTGGAAGCTCACAACCTTTAAAGCCTGAACTTTAAAAGGAGAAATATCTTATCAGCTGGTCCCAACAGGGGTACTAAGCTCTTTTTCCTGCCTAAGAAATTTTACTGAGATCGAGGTAGGGTTAAGTAGCAGAGGGGACTGCTCTGTCGTAAAACAGAGTGTTACTAGATGGAACTGCCTACTTTGCAAAATTTGATCAGATAATAGGGGAATGGATGAAAAACTCCTATTTCAAAATAGAAAACAAAAGGAGGAAACTCTCCTCCTCTGACTGAGCTTGCAAGCGCTGCAGTTTTGATGGTAGGTCTCTTAGCTAAGTTACCTATAAGACGTAACTCCAAGCATGGCAATTAGGGTTTAGGAAAAAAAAAAAAAAAAAGAATTCCCATCCCATGGGAAATTCTGACATTTCAACATTTGTTTTAAATTCCAAAACACAATGTTAACAAAAAAGAAAAACAATCCCCAATTTCCAGTCTGAAGAAAATGTCAAGAGCTTTTTTTTTTTTTTTTTTAATTATTATTATTTGTACATGTCAAAACGTTTCGTTTTGACATTTAAACGGAATCGTTGAGCATTCCCGAGGTGGCAGCACTGCAGAGGGTCCCTTCCCCTCACGTGGTGCCCACGCAGGACTTGTCGCTTCTGCCCGGCGTCGCCTTCTGGGAGTTGACCCAGCCTGTGCTTAGCCCCGGGGGACGGAAACCACAGGGACTACATCTCCCATACAGCCTCCCGGGCAGGACTGCGGCCGCGCTCTTTGTAAGAGGAAGCTCCATCCGTCTTGCGGGATTGGTGGTTTTGGAGGAAGTCACCACCCCTAGGAAGAACACGGGCCTCTGGCATCCCGCAATGGACCATATAGAAGTGTAGATGCCTGTTTTGTGGCGCAGATTTAGAAATGAAGCAGTTTGTGATAGTTCGTAGGAGGATGTGTCAGGGAGGGAGAAAGCTTCGGGGGGGGGGGGGGGGGGGGGAGAAGCAACTTCCTTTTTCCATATTTTTCCATATAAAGTTTTGGTGGTGATTCAGCCCAGTGCAAACCTCCAGAGAATCTTTTGCTCTAACATTTCACACCTTGTGGTAGTAAATACAAGGCTACCATTTAGCTGCTCCTGGTTATTCAAAGACTAAACAAAGGAAAAAAAAAAGAAACCTAGGAAGGTTGATTGCCAAGTTCATTTCTTCAGACAGCACCCTGGTTCAGAGGAGACACAAACTGAGTGGCACAAAGTGCTGCGTCACTGGCAAGGCCAGCAAGGCCAGCCACACATCAAGCACTGCCCCTTTCATCAGCGACTGCTTCTCTAGCACTTGCTCCCCTTCCCACGTACTCCCGGTTTTCAAGGATTTCCCCACGGCTCGACACCTCCATATACCGTGTTTTTCTGCAGGTCCCCGGTTCCCGCTTGAGGAGAAGGTCTGTCCAAACACGCTCGCTTCCTCAGCCTGGGACTCACAACGTCTCTGGTTCCGCTGCGGGGCCCCGCTGCCCCGGCTGCGCTCCTGCCCTCACGCACTGCTCCTTCTGCAGCTCAACAGAGAAGCCCTCAGTGGCCGCAAATATTATCTCAAGCGTGGTGGCCTTCTCCGCGCCCCGAGGACTGAAGTGCATGCTGGAGGCTGGCACACGACAGCTTTCTGCCCCAGCACTGCACACGTGGGTCCCTCTGTGCTGCCTGAGGGTGGCAAGAACGTGTAGGTGGAAAGTGCAGACCATGAAAGGTCCTGCCCAGGAGAAGCTCCCAGGGAGAGATTCCTCCCGGTGTGGGCAGCGCTGCATTCCTTGCTGACGTCCGGAACCCACCAGCTGCCAGTGTCAGAGATCTCCTCCCTCTGCTTTGCTGCATGTGGTGAGCTCCTCTGCGGAGGGTGAAAGCCTCTGCTTTCCCGGGCTTGAAAGCTCACCAAGGAGACACAGAGCTGACTTGTGCAGCTCACCAAGGAGACACAGAGCTGACTTGTGCAGCAACAGCTCTAGCGCACAGCTGCAGGCAGCATGGGGCTTCACCCCACCTCGGCATAAGCACCTTGGCAAAGAAGCGCTAGGTGATAGTCCTGTGCCCCGGGCTCCATCTCGGCTCGAGAGAAACTTCAACACAGAGGGTGAGCAGGAGCGCAGCAGGTTGGAGCAGCTGGGCTCCAACACAGAGGTGGATTCACATACCGTCTTGGGCAGGGTGAAGCAGGCTGAGCAGTAGCATTTGCCTGCAAACTGCCATCAAAAATGAGCAAGCAGATCTCACTGGTAGCTCGGAGCCAGCTCTCTTCTGGGCTCGGATGATGCCAAGGGAAAGCAGGAGTAGCACACTGCTCACCTAGTGTCTCTGGAATGGGGAGAAAGCTTGCCTGCACCCGCAGCAAGGCCTGTGGGCTCCACCGGGCCCGATGAGCCGCCCCAGCCGGGTGAGGGACCGCGTTGCGAGTGCGGGCAGCTCGCAGCCCTCCACAGTGGAGCTAACGGTGTGGGCCATGCTGGCAAGCAAGCGGAGAGCAATAAACGTCCCAGAGATGCTGCCGAGTTGATCCGTTTCCTGCACGCAAGCTGCACATTGTAAAAACTGAGGCTCGGGTTCTTTTTTTCCTGTTTGCACTGGAGCAGACTGCAAAAATTGCACAATCCTCCGGGCCAGGCCCAAGGTGAATCGTGAGACGATGGAGGCCAAGGCAGTATTTCACACTTGCTGCAAAAGTGATACAGCCCATGGGAGGGGGCTGTAATTAGCAAGAACACTGACAACTCACAGACAAAGTCATTCCATAAGCAGAGGAAGAAATGAAAGTTCATTTCCAAAGTCTCTCACTTGTGTGGATTCTCCAGTGTTTAATAAAAGGTGTGATCCCTGAGTAAGAGAGTCTCTCTGCTTTCTCCACTTGCTTGTTTTTGTGAAATATGATAGGCACAAGATTTCAGGCCTTCTCCCTCCTGTCAGGTTAAAAAGTTTTTAGCGGGAGGTTGTTTGGGCTGACACAGAGAGAACATGATCACATTAAACTCAGTTTCTTGGGGAAATCTAAAGCTGATCTAAAGTAAAAGTTTGGATTCGTGGAGATATTTGCAGTGGTGAGGCGGAGGGTGGCAACTTTAAGATAAGTAATGGTGGATGTCTGGAAAGAAAATAAAGTTGCTTTTTTTGGCTTTAAATGTTTCTGGAGGGAGTTTTTCAGAGGGCTTTCTCACTTCTGTTTTGTTAGTATGCTGGTAAAGAAGAGGTGAAACAGAATAATATCAGCAAAACACTCAAGCAAAACTTGAGCAAAACATTCAAGACAACTTTTGGTTACACATTTGGTTACACATGTCTTAGAAAAAAAAAAAGTACATGAAAGTATTTTTTATGACTGAAAGAAGTGAAAGGACAGAAGTGATGCCAAAAATTGGAGCCCTATCAGGAGATCAGCAAATTGGCCTCTGTAGAGGTGGAGATTGTGGACAGTTATAGGGCAAAAAGTATTTCTTTGGCTAATCAAGAGTGACTTCATATTCTGGAGAGACTCATACCCTACTAGTTTAGTTACGTTTCCAGAGATGTACAATGAATGGCATTCAAAATGATTGAATGCTGTTACCTTGACCCTAATGAGAGCCCTGAAATGTCACTGTTGTTTGCATAAATCATACTCTGGAAAGAGTAGGCATCCACAGATCTGTTTGGCATATGAATGGCTCTACTCCTCTACTTGGCTGCTACAACTTCACCCTTCTGACTGTGCAGCAGTAATGCGGAAAACACTTGTACTCTCCGTGCATCTATACAGCCTCTCCATGACTTTAAACTCCATCTGGCAGGTGCAGGGAGCCAGAAAGAAAATAAAATCTGAGAGGTTATTTGGTGTTGCTTACTGAGACACAAGTCTCTGCTGTCCATTTGGGCTGGGCTCGTACATCGCTCAGCAGAGAGGGAAATGCACAGCTGGTTCCCAAGCCCTGGAACAGAAGCCGCATTCTGGAGCAAGGTTGTTTGTGTACCTTCCCCTGAATGTACACCATGAAACGCTGACAAGCTAGAAATGAACACTTCAGTTTGGGGACTGGATTGTCCTGGTGCCATGCTTGAGATTAATTTCAGGAAAGTCTAGTGACTAAGAATAGGTGGACCTCAGAAAACACAAGTAGTCACTAACAATCGTTTGCTCTGAGCTCTTGGCAAAGGTTTCTTCTTGTCACCTCTGCATACATAAAGAACATTCCCTGACATTTATTTTTTTTCCTGAAAACCTAATGTTAACAATGGAAAAAAAGTCAAAGTGATTCCCTTTCTCTATTCCCCTCAAAATCATAAACAAATAAAAATAAAGTCTCTGAGGGAAACCATGATGGAGAGGCATCTTTTCGGTAGCAGACTGCAGCAACTATGAGAATACAATGATTGCTGCAGATGTCAACAGGTCAAGTCATTAAAAAATGAAAGTATCTTCTATAACCAACACAAGAACTAGTGTTTCCAGTAACAGACTGAAAACTGGAAAGTTGTTTGACAAGGTCAATGAAAGCCAAATGAAATCTTCTCTGGAGAGTAAGTTTTTGAGGAAAATGACTGACAGTTATATCTTAAACAGCCTCTTCTTTTGAAGGGGTGACCTTTTTGATAACTAAGTAATGACATATGACATATACACATTCATAGAGTCTCAAAAAAAAAAAAAAAAAGACATACTTGTTTCCCTTTCATTTCCCATAAAGCTCGATTTTTTGGACCGAATATTTATTTTCATGGGTGCATTGCTAGAAATAAGTAACAAATTTGCAATACCCAAGCAAATACTCTGGCTCAGTGTTTCCCTTATGAGATTCAGTGTGAACATAAACCAGATGTGATCCCAACAAAGAGGCATCCTCTGATGTACCAGATGGGACTCCTGCATCTTTTCCATTGTTGGGAGGAAACAATAGTGCCGACATAGAGCACTGAGGTTGAGTGATATGAGGAAGGATTGTTTCCTTCATTCCAGAAACAAATGACCAATCCTTGAAAGGACATTAAGTGAGAAAGCAAAGACTATTTCCCCCATTTTTGCCCTGCATAATTTGTCTGTCTGGTTGGACATAATGGGCTGCAAAGTATGTCCTAGTTTGCGCTTATTTATTTATTTATTTATTTATTAACATCAACTTTCATCCTTACTTTAATCTTAACCGCTATTATGGGCCTTTGCTACTGCTGTGTTATAGCAGCAGCAGGAATTTTAAAAATAGAGCAGGAAATTTGACAACTGTAAAAAACTCCTTATGCGAGAGAGCCATTGTCTATCCTCCTTCATGTATGCTAGCAATAATTATACTAAAGTCTGGTAGGAAAAAGGGTCCATTTTACATCAGAGGAGGAAACGTTATTTTTTTCTTCCAAAACTGCATACAAAGAGTGTTTCATTATATGTGGCTTTTTGGTAAAAAAATGGAACAGAAACATCTACCCATAAAAATTCCCATTTGAAAAAAAACCTTTTCCATCCCAAAATTCCAACAATTAAATACAAAATGTGGATCTCGTCTTGAAAAAGGAGAAAAAAAAATCTCAGTCGACCTTAGGTTTCTATCTACTACACAGGGCTGCTGGTTCAGAGGAGCCCCACAAAACACCTCCTGACCTCCTGCATGTGTCATCCACAGCAGGAGCACCAGTCTCATCTTTGCTGTTTTTCCTTACTGTGCTCTTACTGATGTAAATTACAGGTTTATTTTGGGCATAGACTAGCCCTGGTGAGCACGTCCCTGAAATAACAGTGAAACTGTTGGAGGTCTGTGGCTGAGGGGAATGATACAGCGTTCAAATACTGACAGCAGCCTCATGGACACAAAGCAATCACTAATGTACCTTTTCAACCATAGGAAGGTTTCCATCAGCAGATAATCTGAATATTTCCCTGTGCGTCAAACAGAACTTCAAGGGATAGGTTCGTCTCATGTTTCTGAGTCAAGTTTCGCCATCTTTTAAGTCAGAAGGCAAAATCTTTTCTTTACTTGAAGGAAGGTAAAGGCTTCACCCAGTATAATGACTTCTTTAAACTCTAAATGGCTGCCACAAGACTAGTGCAATTAGGTTCCACTTTGGGCAGAATGATTCATGCTTCAATAAATTCAATTTCAACAAGACATAATTATGGTGAGTCACATAATCATAGATTAATCACAGCACCTCCCATTTAGCCGTCAAAACAGTGCAGGATTCCAAATGTGATGCATATGATGCAGTCGCAGTGCTTTTGTTTCACTTGATTTCATTTCTGCTTTATACAATGGTCCTACACAGTGTCCAGAAGGAGGATTTGGGGCTGACAGACATATCTGTGCTATAGCACAGATTCTTCCCTTACTGTTTTCCATCTGGAGAATGAACCAGAAAGGTACTGAGTATTGCAGATAGCAATGACTTCAGCAGGAATATGAGGATCTCCTGTTTGCTGCAGAGCTCCCCTTGCCATGATGCATTGCTAGTGGGATTTGAAGATGCCCAAAGCCTTGAGTAACTGAGGTCACACAAAAGGTATTCTGCACCATGGGTTCTTCTGTTGACATAATTCTTCAGAGCTGCAGGGAATGGGAGGCCTCCTCACACTGAGTTCCCTGTTCCTATCATATGTCATCAGGATACTCAACAACATCTGCTAGGGATTACCTCCTGCTAAGTGTTGGCCCTGGGCATCCAGTGTATATGCTGGCTCATAGCTCAGCTGAGGATGGTGTTGTCTCCTTCTCTCTCCATAGTCCATTACTATTGCTTCTGCATCAAGAGGTTGTGGAGGAAGCACTCGCTTAGCAGAGCCTGTGCTCAGTTTGTCTCATTTGAACATCACTATTAGCCTCACGTATACTGGCCACAAACCAATGAGGGGTAAATTCCTTCTTCGTGATCAGACAATTTGCAGCTGCCCTCTACCAGACCTTGAGTAGGGACGTATGCAGCGTTTTTTCCAAATACTGTAAGAAGACTTATTCTGTGTGACCAGCTCATTTTGAATTGTAGTTGGATCGTTTTATGGAATTGTTTTCCTTTCAAAGCTTTCGTTTTCCAAAGTGGTCAAAATAGGGTTTATTTTCTTTCCTTTTTATTGAATTTATTTTTAAGGTGAGAGAGTGTGTGGGGAACAGGACAGGAGGGTGTGGCTTTGGCAAGAAAAGTGAGAGGGAAGGTTGTTTTCTGATATTTTGTTTTATACCACCACTGATTGGTGTAAAACTTGACAAGCTGAAATTTACTTCCCTATGTATCTTGTGAGTTTTCCCTAGAATTCGGTTTGGTTTCAAGAGTTGGCTAGAGGATCTGTGGACCGGGTTGGGTGTTGATGGAGATGCCATTAAATTAACATTGTCAGCAAACTAATAAAACCTTTAAAAGGAAAGCCTTCGAGGGTAAAGACAAGGTTGCTTTCATCTTTTATTCTCTCTCCCCTTTTTCCCTTTGCACAAATTGATGTTTTATTCTTTTCTTTTGTAGCAAGGATTAGCATTTTCCTGGACACAAAAGGATGACAAACACTCATTTCTGGAGAATGAATAGTGTTCTGACAAGCAACAGATAAACGTGGATTTACCAGAGCTCTAAGGCTGGATGTGTACAGAAAAAAATGGAGAACTGATCTGCAAACATTTCTCTCTGGCATTGCAAAAGTTACATGGCGTGAACAAGTGTGTCTGTGAGGTGGGGCAGTGGACAAAGCAGGACAGCCTTGCCAAGGAAACAAGATTTTAGTGTGGGGTCTGAATGGAGCAAGGATAGCTCTTCAGCTCTTCACCAGCCAGAGGCTGATCATGGCTGTAGACATATCTGCATCTCTCTGGGGTTTGCCCAGCTCCGCACCTCTGAGGACTTGGTTCCCAGGAGGGGCTTCAGGCACCTCAGACATCATCAGGTTTCTTGGCGGCCATCACTGTGGCCACTTTCAGAAATAGCTTGTGTGGTGCCCACAGGAGAAGGTGCTAGTGGGTACCTCCATACTGGGAATTTCTCAACTGGCCAGGAAGAAACCAGAATTTTCTGACTGTTTATACTCTCCCGCCAGCAAGCGCAGGGTGGGGTTTTCAGTGGAGAATGTTGCTCAGGACAACCGTAAGCCCAAAAAGCCACATTTATTCCATGGCTCAAGCCTGTATCCGCAGTCCCAGGAGATTATATTACTCACAGCAAAAGCTTATTAAACTCTCCCATGCATCATAAGATATGCCACCCAATAGGAGGTGGTGATCTGTCTCAGTCATAGTGGCGTCTGAGTTGTAGAAAGACGACAGGAGTACAGAAATGACAGTATGCTCCCAGCAGGACCTTCTAATTTCTTAGCATTTACAGGCTACAACAGACCTCCAGGGACAGCCCCACTTTACAGATATGGTCTCAGTAATTCCATGTCTTTACAACTTAAGACTGATCCAAAATTAAGTCTGAGATGGTTTCAGAAGCACTGTGCAGCTGAAAAGGTCTGACAGGCCTTGAAAGACAAGACATTTATTTTTTAAAAAATAGAGTTGAGATGTCATTCCAGCTAAGCTGTGTAAATTCCATTATAAACAATACCATGTCCCTCTTGGGCCTTCTATTGTACTCATTTGATGGATTGTGCCCCTTCATTTCTTCTCAATTTTTTGCCCGTGTCTGTTATACACTCACACCCGTTGTGGTCCACCTCCAAAACAGTTGCCTGCCATTTTGGATACAGATAGCTATGCAAAGAGCTTATGCCCCAATTCATTTATAGGGCCAACTCCCCCACTGAAGTCAGATCAATTTAGCTGAATTTTACCTGACAGGACTTTTGGCCTGTAAAGCATTTTGGGTCTACTGCTAAGTCCCAGGTCCATCAGAATGGAAGCCATTTCAGCACCACTGGAAGTGTGCCGAGGGTGGTATATGATCATTTAGCCAGCTCCACCATCCAGTATCAAAAACAGGAGCAGACCTGGAAAAATATTACAAAACTCTTCCACTGGCACCAGCGGGTCAGTGTCATTACAAGCAGCGGTGTTGTTCTCAGATACTATTTCATTGGCTTCCTCCTCCTTTTTCCTCTCCCTTTTCTGAGGCACATTTTCTTTCCCTTGTGTTGCACGGTAGGGTTGTATCCCTGGAGATTCACAGTGATGAGGAGGAGTAGGCAGAGATCAAAAGCATTTCTAGCTTTGAAAAGATTATTCCTGGCCTCAAACCAAGTACGGCAAGCTCCAATCCATCCATCTTATTCAAACAGTGTTTCAAAACTGGTCACCCAACCCTTTTGGATTCGGCTTCCCTTTCAACTTTATATGGCACACAGAATTCTTTGATTTTACCTTTTAAAGCATGGTACTGAATTCTTTGCTAGCTCAACTAAGAGTTCTTATTTTTCAAACCTCTGCAAACTTCTGTGGTGTTTTCAGCCCTGCTCAAACTTTCTGAGGGCCAAAATCTTTCATTTGCTTCACAGATCAACAACACTGATTTTACCTTGACTTGTTGACCTTCCCAGAGAAGAAAAGCTAAAAATTTTCTCTGCGTTGTGTTGGAAACATTCATCTTCAGCGATGTAAAGTATCAAAGCAACAACAACAGACCGTACGATAATTAACAGAAAGTTCACCAAAAAAGGATATAATCTGTTTAGAAAGATGCCAATATCTGCAACATATGGATAGTTGTCTTTGGTCTAAAGAAAATTTAACTTTAACAATCATGTGAGAATAATAGTGATAATAGCAGAAAATGAAGGAATTGAATACATTTCTTGTATAAAATGTATTGTATTTCCAAACAACTCTGCACTGACTAGATGGATATCACACAGGAAGGGATTGGCAGACTTCATCTCATCCATCTCTGAATCACAAGTTCAGGCAGTCATGAAGGGAATCATGTTCAGGAGCATGCTCACTGCAAACTGTTGGACTTTTGAAAATCACAGATCATTTTTCTCTTGTATTAGAAATGTTCTTAGCTCCAGGCTTCCTAATGGAACAATTGCTTAGTAGTCAACCATCTATGAATAACTGCAATGACTAATTAAAATGATGTGGTGTGGTTGGTTAGTTTTATCTGTTTATTACACTGCACGAACAAGTGCAAATGGAAGACATTTCTCCATATTACATCTGCTGTTTAACATGCAAAATGCATCCTGCAAATTCTTCCAGAGGGACAGATCACAGTATGACCATGCACTAGTGTGTTTGGAAAATGGATGATTATCCAAAATTGCCTAGCTTTTGGAAAACCACCAGAAAAAAATGAATTGCTCAAGAAAACAACTCTTCTCTCAAATTCAAAATGTTCTGAATGGATTAGAAAGGAATAACATCAGCTAAATCGGTCATTTTATTTCTCCCATATGCTTTGGAAAGTAGCAGATCATGAATAATGCTTTGTGGGTTTTAGAGATGAGATGAGATGTGTTCATATCTTGGTATGAAGTTTTAAGAACTTTGGAGACTGAAAGGAAAGATTTTGGTGATGAAGCTATCTAAAAGGTATCTAAAAAGGTATCTAAAAATGACTTGTCAAAAGACAGTAGCATGTTGGGAAAGGGGTGTCTGTAGATGGCAATAAAGCATGAGTCAACCTAACATAGTGATTTCACTGCAGGAGCATCAAGAATGTCATTTGCTTTCTACAGCTTTTCCTGTACCGGAGATAAATCCAAGACATGTCATATTCCAGAGCCACTGCAAGAGGTGACTGCTGGCAAATGGAGCCAGAAGTGAAGCTACGAAAAGAAGACAGCCAAATGAATATGCTCTGGAGAGACACCGTGCAAATAGCTTATTATTAGGTCTTGATTTCCCTCAGCCCAGTGTACCAAGAATACACATGCCCCAGAAAATGGAAGACAAACAGAACAAAAAAAGTAATTTTCATGAGAGACTGATTTTATTAGCAGCAGATGAAAGGATCATTAACTACTGTCGTTAAAGTTTCTGTTATGCATCGAGCAATAACTGCATTCAGTCTGCCAAAGCCCCATTGAGACTCTTATAGGAGAACCATCTGAGTTTGCATTGTCACACACTAATTTCATCTAGAATGAAGGGGGAAAAAAGGCATGTAAATACATTTCAGTCATACTAGATCACTTTGCAAGGTTTGTCCCCATCTTTTCAGCTGCCAGTAAGACAACTAGTACCCTGACAGCCAAACTTTCAATGAATGCTTTTTAAAGTATTTTTCCCAAGAGGATTAACCACAATCAGGATGCAGAGGTCAAATATAATTTGTTCACAAGGTTACTGTACTACTGTGAAATTAAAACACCTCACATAGGCCCAGTCAGTACCAGGCAGTTCTTAGTTTTAAATTCTCTGAATCTAGGCCAGACCATTACAGTTATCTGATTTGACTGCCTATATATTTTGTGAATATGAGGTGCATTTTTTCTCCCAGTTATCAAATAATAATAATAAAAGCCCACTGCATAGTGGAAGTGTTTTCCAGAAAAATCCTCAGATCTTATTTGGAGAAAAAATCATTGTTTCTGGAAGCAGATTATCCCAAATGGCTGATTCTTCCACATATATGCCATCTTCCATCTGAATAATGTGCCAAATTTTAATTCAGCTCCAAGCTACTGCTTCCTGTCCTGCATTTCTCTGCTGAATCCAAATCTTCTTTAGTAACTGCTATTATTTTTCCTTGGGAAGGTAACTATAGAGTAATCAAATCACCTCTCATCTGCACAGTTGACTTCATGATTAGTTAAACAGATTGATTTTTTTAACTCGCCCACAGTGAAGGGATTTGTCTAGACCCAGAATAATCATGTGGTTCTGTTCTGTAACATCTTGTGTTTTCATGTTCTTTCTCAAGTGTGAACTAAGAACCGGATGCAGCACGCTGGCATCAATATATTCCATCTGAAGAGATAATGTCATTCATTACGTTACTATTTCTCTTTCAACATATCCTATGACCTCAACAGCCCTGCTTAGCTTGGTTATCATAACCAGAATGAAAAGCCTTTTGGAAACTCTGCCTTAAAACTTTCCTGGCGAGGAGCAGTTATTCTGAAGGTGTGATGTACTGCCTTTCTCTTTTTGCAACATAGACATTGATTTTTTTCTTTTTTCTTTTTTTTCTTTTTTTTTTTTTCATTTGGATTTACCAAGTGATTGCTTTCATTACAAATCATGGCTTTAGCAATGTCTCAGTCACCCAGTAGCCTTCTGGGAAGCCATCCCTTGAGCAGGGACTGTATACCTATTGCCACATCTGTGATGAAACCACAGAATCGTAGTAAGCTTCATCCCGGAATAGCAGCACTAAAACCAGTCATTTAGTCTTTTCCCCTGAACTAAAATTATGAGATCTGTCAGTCATTTTTAAAATTCATTTCTGCTGTGTACGTTGTTCAATGCTCATTTGTTTTAAATGAAAATAGGGAGCACTAACGATTCAGGAAAACTAATGACAGAAATTCAAATATAGAACATCTCTAATGAGCTCTCTAATGAACTATGTTTAATTAGGGCTGCTAAGCAGTAACTGGATACTCATTGCTGTTTTCACAAACAATGCCAAGTTAAAACCTTTGCTAAGATTTTAAAGAATTCCTTTCTCCTCACTGGAAACAGAACTGCTTTTTTTGGGATGAGGAAGTCTGTTGCATTAACATGCCTATTTTTGGAGGGTACCACATCCTACCCTCCATGACTGTGTCTGGCTCTCTCAGCTGTGCCAAGTATCAAATCATGGCCTTTATTACCATATTCTAACAAGGGAGATGTGGTGACAGTGAAGGCTAAAGTGGCTGGAGACAGTTAAAGTTTTTCTTATAGCTCATGGATAAGAGTCAAACTTAAACATTAGTTACCCCACAGAATGGCATCAAGTTTGTTTAACAAGACCTAGTGTTAGAAAAAGTGTCTAACTTTTATGGTATGGAAATAGTAAAACAAATTAGTTAAAAATAATAACAACAACAACAACAATTAATAATAATTATTAATAATAGTAAACCTTATAGTGGTGAAATTAGAAATTGATGAGGAGATGGGAGATCTATTAGAAGAAACAGGGAAAACTGACTTTTTAAGTGGTGACTGTAGAACATGATAGTCGAGTTGACACAGGAAAGAGTAGAATAGGGAAGAATGAGTCTTCAGATTCCTCACAGTAGTTCATTTCCTATGATTCTTTTTCCTTGGATATAGTGCACTCCCTACCAGCTGCCCTAGGGAGAGACTCCATGCAATAGAAAATCAAGGAGAACAACAAGAACTGCAACTCTGTACTCTCCAGGTAGCAAAATGGAAGGCAAAGTTACTTGTGTAGATCCAGGTTTGAGGTCTTTGCAGAGATAATTCATTCATATCATAGGAGTTAAGCTGATGTTGGTCATTCAACCCATACTCATTACTTGAGCACTGAAAGATCCGAAAGTGAAGGAAGACACTGGGGAGGATGAAGTCTTTAATGGTCTGTAGGAAATAACGAGAAAGACTAGTCTGCTTGCTGAGGCAGTCTTCCTCAAGGAAAATGTTAGCTCAATATTTTGGGTTTAGTGTGTAGACCAATAAATGCTTCATGAGAGACACAAATGAGCATCCTTCCCAGCAAGGAAGGACAGGGAAGGTCTTTGCCCATGACCTAAAATCATATGCTGTCTCTGTGGCAAGCGTCTCTCTTATGTTATTTTGAATCTCTGCTCTTTTTCCTCTTCCGGTGGCACAAGATACCCATCTCTTTTCCTTATGCCATTCTCTATTGATGCATTGTGTATTTGAGATAAGAGGCTGGCTTACAACCAAAGACTATTGTGGAAATGCAGAATTACTACTCTATGAAAGAGGCAACGTGTGACTATTTCACTGCATCTCACCCAATGGAAACAAAGGACGGCCTTCTTTCAATTGCTACTTGTGACTACTACTCCAGTGACTACTTTAAATATAGTAGACTTTCCTAAGTGCCTTACCATCTGTTCAGTGCTTTTGACAATGTGTTTATGTTGTCAGTCACACACGGAAAAAAATCAAAGCGCCTCATATTTTTTTGCTAATAGAATATGTTGAGATGACATTAATCATGCATACAGGAAACCATGTACTCATAAGTGAATGTATGAGTTAAATATTAGGACTGTTAATGGACCTTGTTTCTGATCTTTGGTATCATAAGTGATAACAGATCTGGGGCCAATTAAACCACTTTTCACGTTTTTCTTCAAGGAGCAAGCACTAGCAGGAGTGCTGAGGTGAGGGGCTTAGCATGGCTGTAACGTGATCTCTCTCCTGCTCAGATGCTCCTGTGCTTCCCATCCACTGCTGCCCAACCTACCTTCAGGAGTGCAGTGTGGGACAGCATAGAGGACAGACTTTATTTATGCCAAGCAAGGTGAAGACAGCACGGGCAGGAGTGTGCCTTGGGCAGCTCATACATGAGGCTTGTAGGAGAGAGGAGGCCACTGGCTAGCAGAGAGGTGACCGAGTGAAGTTGGACAGGTGAGTTTAATGTTGTGCGGACACTCCAGCGGTAACCAGGAAGCAGCGTAGGTGCATTTTCAAACCATTCCAGCTCATAAGTTCAAAGTGTTTTAGGTCTTGTCTGAAAGGCAAGATTTTTGGGTGTTGGGCTAATATTCCACAGACCTGGCTTGCCTTGTAGCTTCCAAGTCTTTCCAGGTCTGGGATTGACTAATGTGACTAAAACTCTGGACCTGTGTCAACCATCTATTCCACAAAGGATGATATTTTCTTTCAGAGACTGATTAAGATAAGATAAATTAGACTAAGCACAAATTACACATTTTTATTTCTTCTATTTTCTTCCATTTGTCCAAGAACAAAACATGTTGTTGATGATTGTGTCAGGGAATTCTGTTTTTTTTTTTTTTTTTTCTTTTCCATTTGGCAGATGGGACGCCTTAAGCAGAAGCAGAGATTCACCAAAACACTGGATTTAGCGATCATGCCTTGCAAGATGTCTGACATGTTCTGCATGTCTGTGTCTAAGTAGTCCAGTGCACATGCAAGAAATACAGACCTGGTTTTGCTTTGCATAGGCCAACAGAAGTTCTGCAGAGCTGCCCAAAATTTCTGCTTTTGATCCTGAACATTATTGCCAGTGGCGAAGAAAGTACGATGCATCCTAAGAGGCTTAAAAGCATGGTAACCCTGTGTTTATAAGACACTTGCATGCAGGTGGCCAAACTACAAGACATCTCAGGCTATTTTTTTCCATCAGCAGGCATTAGGTATTAGTGCATTTGTATGCTAGTGGGGACTGTGTTTGATGTTTGAAACCATAAGGCCTTAGTACCGTGACACAGACACATATCACCACTCTTCAAAATCTCTTGATACCCTAGTTTAACTAAGACTAGGCATCCCAAACCAAAAGCAATTATAGATAGTATCTGTCTAATAGGCAACTCTAGGGATCTAAGCACTCTTTTTCTGCCTCCTTTTCTGTCCTTTTCCTGAATTAAGCACTGGATCTGTCAGGCAAATTCTGAGCTGGGATGGTAGCTAATTTGGCAGGTATGAGGAATGCTGAATTTTTCAGCAAGTTGTGAAAGCCAGAGGCTTTGCCAACTTTCCTCTAAGCTTTGTAGACCCGATGTTTGCATTTGCTTTCTGTTTCAATTGAGGAGAGATGTGGTAAGCTAAGCAGGGACTCAGCTCCTTTGAAAATCCCGCAGAAAAGAAGGAAATCAAGCAAACACAGAAAAAATGGTGGGAATCACTCACTGATGTTTAACTCCCTGATCTGTGTGGGCCAAATCTATTCCAGTGCACGAATTCAATGTAAAACAAATTGAAAAAAAAAAAAAAAAAAGTCAGAGGGAGTCAAACTCTTCCTTTCTTGATATTGGGAGATTAAATTAAAAAGAAAAGAAAAAGTCCTACAATTTTTATGTGAGATATGCTTCAGGCTTGTTTTTCTTGCCTTCCAGGTTTTGAACCTGAGTTCGTTGTTTGAACTAATATAAACTGTTTCTCTTGTGAAGTTTTTCCCCCAGAGGTCTTCAAAATCTATTGCAGATTTGAAGAGTCTATTTAACCTTTTCTGACATTTAAAAGAAAACAGAAAGCAAACCCCTGCCAGCTGAAAGGGAGCTAAAGGAACCAGTCCAGTTTGTGTCCAAGTGGATGAAGAAAGGATAGTCAAATTCCTTCCATTTTACACATAGTTAGTCATGAAATTGTACAAGAGAAATAAAAAAAAAAAAAGACAATAAAATAGCCTTATTGTAACTGCTGAAGCAAACCTTGGGTAACTGTCAGGAGTGAAATGTCCAGAGAGCATTTGTACCATTCCATTTCATTAAGCTGAAGGGTGGGATTGCAGACTGTAAAAGATTATAGCAGAGCTCTTCAGAAATTTACAGCTCACAGTGCAGCAAAGCACAAGGGAAGTCTTCCTTTCTTGTGTACGCAACAGGGAGCCTGGGTTTTGTCTCCCCAACGATGATGATGTGTAGAAGAAGGAGGTTGCCAGAAGCGCCAATGAAAACTGAAATGTGCTCCATGAATACTATTTTTTTCTTTTTTTTTTTTTTTTCCCTGCCCTACAAAGTGCTTTTGCACAGTTAGTTTTATTTACTTCCTGAGTGCTTGACTTTGCAGGCTGGATTAGGACAGGAAGCCTTACGGGTGGTGTTTAATACAATGTCAGATGCTTTGGGGGTATAGTGTGTAAAAAGAATATGTGCAATGAATGCTGGAGAGGGAGACACTATCTGAGTTCATGCAGTGTAACCAGCAGGAGTTATTCTGTTTTGTACCAGGAGAGGATCTGGCCCCGGACCTTCACCAAGCTGCAATGGGTAGCTTAAATTCTGTGTGTAATAGGAATATTTGTCTAGTGCAACTGCAAGCTGTTGCTCTGTAGCAGAGCAAGCACTCTAGGCAGCCAATATTTTCTTCCTCGGAAATCTCTTTGGTTTTAGTCTCCTCTCCCTTTATACCACAGCCTCCCCCTTTACTTCAGAGGATCTCCTGCTACTTTGCTGCAGACTAAGGGAAAATTTAGGATAGGTGCGATTTGTCAGGAAAAAAAAAAAGGCTCAGAGCGGCTGGGAAGAGAGTGATAAAGAGAAGTCATTATAGATGTGTCACAAAAATAATATCCTTAAATACTTTCACTTTGGCCTCAGCACCTCACTTTTCCTCTGGTTCCTTTCTTCTTGCCTATGTTAAATTGCCAAAATTGTTGTATTGTGTTTGTCCATACCAGACCAGAGAAGGTATCTACCAACAGCGAAGGCGGTAAAGAGATTTACACTGGTCAGTGTTTCTGACAAACCAGTTTCCCAAAGTGAACGATTTTCAGAAACACAACTGAGATGATGCAAAATGAATTGTAATTCAAATGAAATGTAAGCCAAGTCCAGTAAAGTGCTTTTCCTTTTTATTTTTATAAAATAGTTAATTTTCATATTAATTCACCTTGGCATTCAGACGCATTTCTTTATTTGCGCATTGGCCTATGAGAGCTGTAATTTACAGTGCTGTGCTCTACTATGGGCCCACTCTCCTTTGGAGTATTGCAGCTCCTAGAAAGAGCATGCACTTGGCTTGGCTTAAATTATGGGCTGGATTGAATACTCATGCAACTCTGGTACTTCATGATAGGTGTAGTTTGGACAGAAAAGTTTAGCCCATAGGGAAGCCTGGAGGTTCTGGCCTTCTAACTACAAAGCCAAAATAGAGAACCTCAGAAAAAAGAAGTTCAGCATTAACTGGATTTCAGGAAAATTGAGCATATGTGTCAAATTCAGCAGACAAAGGGAAACAGTAATATTGGTAATTCTCCATTCACATTTATATTAAAAAAAAATATTGGCAGTTCCGAATGAGAATTATTAGAAATTTCATTTTTTGTGTGTGAAAATTTATTACATTGGAAGTATTTCTTCGGCTTAGAATAATAACTTTTGACAAGTTAGAAGTTCCCAAAGAACAAGAATTCCAAGTTTCTCGCTGCTGAAAGTCCATGTTCATTAATTTTCATGTTTTTTTTTTATGTGCAGGCTCTCCTTTGTGGGTTATAAAGGCTTGAGTAGTAAAGCCAAAACCTTTACTGAGGATTTGTATGTGGGTAATTGAAGGATTTAATTCTTAAAAGTGGAATTGGGCTCAGTGTGCTTTTATATCAAAAAAAAAATGTTGATATAAATTGCATAGGTCAAAGGAAGTATTCTTAATTTTGCTGAAGTTATCCCACCAAAAACAGTGTGTATGTATGACAGAACCACTGAAGTCTGTAATGGAACAAAGTCTGGACTTTTCTACAATTTTTTTTTTTTAGTTGTATGCTGCAAGTGATTAGTGGCAAGGGATTCTTCTGTAAGATTGTCAGTTTGGACTGGTTTCATGGCTGGATTGTGGATACAGAAAGGAAAGTACTTTGGATACACAGAATTGTGGGACTTTTGCTCTTGTTTGCAGGCCTTCTTATTTTTTTTTCTCAAGAGACCTTTTTGCGCAGGTCAGAAGTGACCATTTTGCCGAGCAAATAGCATCAAGTTTGAACAGCCTCAAAAGCAAACTCTAAAGTCTAAAGTCACAAAACTAATCTGAATTTCACAAGCCATGCTCCATGTTCAGATTTATATGAAATTACTTTGATTTCAGAATGACCTTGATGTCAACCGTCTGAAAACCTTCAGATATATAACAATGTCCACAAATTTTCTAACTATGGAAAATTTACCCTTGAATATTTCCTTTTCTGCAAGTGTATCAAAATGACTTTTAAACTCATAAAAGCTAATCTGCCCTTAAATCTAATCAACAATTTAAATCATGGCAACAGAATTAAACTATGGAGAGTAAAATAACACATGATAACAAAGTTCCCTAGCTTTTCCTCAGAGCTCTTAGTTTGCCATTCTGGATTTTAGATATTTTAGCAATCAGAGTATGGGGGATGCTGAGGCATAAAAAAAAATTATAAGAAGTTGAACTGATAGACTCAGATCCCTGTCTCTCAATTCTTTTATTTCACATACTTTCACCTCAGAGTTAAAGGACCTTGCAAGAGTTCCTTTTATAGCTGCCACTGGGATGTTGTGACTAGCAAAGGTCTTAAGGGAAAAAGTGACAAATAAAAACCCTCCAAATAAAAGAAGATCCTTCTGGAGGAGATGCATGGAGACTAGATATCAATAATAACTGTCATTTTGTAAAAGGCAATATTCAAGCCCACAGTTGGCCTACAGTTCTCTGCACAAGTGTGAAACCCTTCCAGACCAAGAAAGATGAGGTCAAAGTTTATTCTCAGTTAGTGATGCAAATAGAGAATACAATTCCAGATTTTTTTTCAGTCTTGATGGCTATTGCCCTTACTGCATCTTGCAGGTGAGGTTTCATTCTTCTCACCATGAGCCTTGTGCTGCTACCAGTGATTTGTCTAGTAAGAGTGCCAGCACTTCAGTGTCAGCAGATTAGAGATCAGCATTAATATTTCAGGCCATGGGACAGATTTGTCCACAAGCATCCAGACACTAGACCAGATAATTCCCATTAAAAAAACTCTGCTCCTGCTGGCACCTAAATTTTGTAAAAGAAAATGAGACAGGGGGCCAGTGAGAGCTGGTGGGCAAAGAGCTTGGCTGAAACCTTTTTTTTTTTTTTTTTTTCCCCTGCAATAGAGGGAAAATTGGGGTGTTGAGTGGCTGACGGAAAGCAAAATAAAAACACAAGTCTGCTTCTACAAGGCCTGGATCCAGCTCCAGTCTGTTTACCATTGGATCTCAAAATTTATGCAAAGAAGGAGGAGGAGAATGTAACTGCTCTCTTGCAGTTTCTGCTCTGAAAATTCTCTTAATGAGTTCCCCTTTTTTTCTAATTGTGCATCCTATCCTATGGGTCTCTCAGATTCCAGAAATCCCAAGTATCTGAAGACACAAAGCCAGTGTCAAATGGTATTTCACATTCCAGGAAGTTTCCAAAGAGCCACCAATTTCCCTTCACTCCAGGAGGCTCTGCAGAATCCAAAGAACAGCCCCCAATTTCTGGGGAACCAGATCAAACCACAGCACCAAGCAAGCATGGACTTGCCAAATATTTTCTTTTTGTCTTGGAAAAAAATTAAAATAATAAAAATATTTCTAGTTCTTAGTGAATTTCACATGTCTGTGATGCCAAAGAGAAGGGATACTTTGCTTCCATTAATAGCAAGGTACTGAGACATCAAAACCAGCATTTCAAATCCCAACAGGAAGGGTGGGAATGAATCCTTCTGTGGGAAGACACCAATTGTCACAATCAGGATGGGGACAAGGCAAAGTAATTAGTAAGTGGATAACTCAGATTCAATTTATGCTTTGGATCACCTCAGCCTTTTTATTATTTTTTTTTCCATTCACATGTGCCAGCAATATGCTAATATTTATTTTTTCCTCTTAACTCCCCACCTCATCCTGGCCCACCTTTTCCTACTTGTCTCTCAGTGGAACAGGATTTAAGATTCATTTGAAGTCCATTAAAAAGAAAATGAAAAAAAGAAAAAAAAAAGCAAAGAAAAGTAAAAAGAGAAAAATAAGAAAGGAAAAAGAGAAAAGGTGGACTTGGGCCAGATTCTGGATCTTAGATCTACATTTTTGTCTGTGCAATAGCGTAAGCCAAGTTCTCTGATTATGGGAAGCTGATGTGGCTCTGAGCTCATTACAGACCATACTTTGCAGATGATGCCCCTTCTTTCAGTGACAGCTGATCCTCCTGTGTCACACCTATCTTTTGAGCACCGCAGCAAAAATGCTCCCTTCTGGATGTTGTCCCATTCTCCATATGCAAGAGACAGAGACACCAATTTTCAGTAGCATCTTGGGGAGAGGGCAGACAGCTGTAGGGAAGAAGGCTGTTGACAGAGCTGTTGTTAACTCTGTGGTCAAGTCCCAAGCCCAAGGGCAAAAATAAGCCATCATGATTTCTGTGGGGGTTAGTTTTCACCCCAAAATGGTTCCATCTTCCTAACAGTGAAAACATTGTGCTTCTGGATTCTTTTGTAGATGATTTCGGGTCGTACAAAGTCAATGCTGTATTTTCTCAGACAAGCAAGGAACCTTCCAACTGGAAAAGTAAAGAAAAAGGGCATTAATTCAAGCAAATGGCTTCATTTAACAAAATTATTTCTATGTCTAATGGTCTCTGGAGGAGAGGGTGGCTGAACAGGGTTTGTCAGGAACAGAGACGCTGTGGCGTGGAGCAGAGCACAAGTCCATATCCCTGTTTACAGAAGTGCCCCAAGTGCTCACAATGAGCATTGCCAGTCATTGTCTTTTTCTGTGAGATGCATCAACTCCTTCTTATGAAAATCACCCAGTCCTTTTTCTCACGGACTGTAGCACTAAGATTCAGCAGCAGAGGGGCAAGCAATGTAGTTTCAATTAAAACCCACCAAAACAGCTCTTACTATGTTATAAATTCTATATTTATCCTGCAACACGAGCCCCATCCTGAGCCTTTCTCCCCCTTCCTTAATTGTTTGCAGAAAAGTTTCCATTGTGTTTTCTTTTCCATTTTTTAGGACGAGTATTGCAATATAAATAGTTCTTTTTTTTTTTTCTTCTTTTCTTCTCTCTCTCTCTCTCTATTTTTGCTAATAGCTTGGTTTTTCTAGTTGGCTGAATATACATGACTCTGAGGTTTTGTGATATAATTGCATGATTGCTTCCAAATTTTCCAACCAATGGGGCATCTAATCAGTTGAGAAATTTCATTATCCACTGAATATACGATGGAAGGAAGGCAAAGAGTGGTTTCTCCATGTATCTTTTCCTTCACTCTCCTCCCCTTTATTTAACCTTCTCCTGCCACATCCAGAGCAGGGACAAAACCAGCCCAGCTGCAAAAGAGGAGAACGAAAGTTAGTTCACCAGATTTGTGGTTGTACTATTCTCCTTCATATGGAGATAACCCACTCAAATCAGACTTGGGTTCTGTCCAGCTGAAAACCTAATGTGCGCAATGGAAGCAGGTATTACACATACGCCCTAGTCTCTGTTTGGGCTGGGATGTCTGGTTTATCAGATGTGGTCCTTCCATTGAGTCTTGTAGTAGCAGCCCAAGAAGAGAGAGGCACTTCTAAATGTTTCTCACCCAAGTTTTCTCTTGTATCTATTCACTTACCCCTTTTAGCACTGACTTGTATTTAATTACCACACGAGGACACTACAGAGGAACCTGCATCCTTTCACATGCCTTCATTTTCTGCGTAGATATTTGACTTCACAACTCTACTATGTTAAGCAGGTAGGTTAAGATCTAACTCAAGAATCAAAGAGGGGAAGGAAAGGGCATTATGTTTGTATGCACTGAAAGTATCATCTTTCTTCAAGAGATGCAAATAAGGGAAAACAGGAAAGGGAAACCTTTCTCTTCTCTCCTCTTCACCTTGAGGGAGTAAAGCCAGGCTTTCGTTGTGCTAGGGGCACTGCATCCCTCTCCATCCCACCTCCAGGGTTGTCTTGCATGCTGCAACAGGCAGAGCCAGTTCTTCCTCTCTCCTCATCCTCTATCTGTGTCCATGCACAAAGTATAAAAGCCTATTCCTTCACAAGTGAGTGTTTATAACCTGGGCCAAAATCTGAGTTTGAGTTTTCACTTCATTAGTGCAGAATGCCTAAGGAAGACATCACTACTTCTTCTCAAAGCTTGTTTATAAATATCAAAATTTGTACTACCTTTTGAATGGCCTGAGCAATTTCAAGGTGCAGAACTCAAAACTTAAAAAAAAAACAAAAAAACAAAAAACCCTCTCAATTTGTCTTTTAATTAAAAGCGTCTTTGAAAACTGGAAATCTTCACTTGCAATGAAGTTTGGTCCCTGCTTTCCACTTTCACATAAAAAGAATCTCTATCCAAACATTTTATGAAAGAAAAGAAAACCCTTTGCCATAACTTCTTTGAACAGCTTAAGAAAAAATCCACTTTTCCTGATCAAAGTAAAGATTATTCTCAAAATCTTACTTTAAATCATCAGCACATTTCATATATGGTTTCTCATTTGTGTGGCATGAGCTCAAGTACATTTATCTACCTACAATATCAAGAATTCACTTACAACAGGTCTTTCTGAACAGGACTTTTCCATTTAAATATTTTTTGCAGGCTGCTCTCTGAAGTGCCCTGGATCTCATTAGAAGTGTGGTATTTTCCTCTTCCTCTAAAATTAAATTTAGTTTCCAATTAAAAGCTGGCCTCTATGACAGACACTTTTTTCACTTTCAGGTCCAGATTTCTAACCATGTTGACCCTACCAAAAGCCTCCAGTGACTTGTAAAAATAATAAGTATTATGCACAGCTGCATGGATCAAAAATCCCCCCAGCATTCAATTGCTATCATGAGTCTTTTATCAATCTGCTTTAAAGCAGAGAGGGAAACGATTTTCCCACCCTATGAAACTGAGATTTCATAAATGTTCTCTTTCCACATCATGATGAAAAGAAGACCTTTCAAAGTGTTCTTTTTTTCTTTTTTTTTTCCCCAAAAGAGACTGCCGCACCACAAGGAATGCTAAGTAAGTGGTTAAGAGATTCCTATGGGTTATGGAATAGCAGCAGAGGCAGGATTTCCATGGGCAATTCCAGGCTACGTGAAATGAGAAAGGAACTTGAGGAAGAATATGTTCAAGTATTGTTCCACCTCAGACTTCCAGATGTTATCTTGGGTCAGGCTCTTCCCTTCCCTATTCCTGGTCTCTAGCTTTCCTGCTCTCCTGTTTTTAGGATGATCTTTACATGTCAAGAATGAGAGCATAAGGCAAAAATGTGGTCGGCTGTCGCCTAGGATAAACCTCATCTCCAGAGCATGAGGTTACTCTGGTTACTAACACCAAATCCATGTTAAGAACAACCACTGGCTCCTAAGCAAGCTACACAATTTCTTTAATTCATATGTAATTGAGTGGTGCCAGCTAATTATTAGAAACATAATAGTCTGTTACATAATCACAACAGCTTTAATAAATGTGGTTTGAGTTATTATGTAGTACTTTATTAATAGACAATAAATGAAATCTTAAATCTAAATTAAATCCTCATTTGGTAGGTGCTTCATTTTAAAAGGCCATCAAAATGTGTCGCTGAAGTCAAATATCAACATATTTGAAGTTACGTGACAAAAATCCTGGTCCAGATGTTTTTTCGGATCCTGTTCAAGGGACAAGTGGAAGAATGTCTTTGGAGAACAGCTTGTTACAGTGCAATCTTGTCTGCTGCTTACACATTTTGCCTGCACGTTTAATCTCTACCGGCATATAAGAATTCTGGAGGTCCCTGTTGCACAATATGTCGAGGAGGATCTCAAAACAGCCAGCTCGTGTGAGAGCATGGTTGTAGCACAGTGATCATGCCCTTCCTCCTGCAAGATCCTGTGAATGGAAGAAACAGAAACAGACATACTGAAAGCCAAGAAAGATGGAAGTTATTTGAGAGTAAGTATTTTGGTTGACAGCAGCAAGATAGAAATTGTTAATTTTCTAAACATGTTTGCTTGCAAGCACTCCTGAAGGGGCCACGCTAATACAGTGCCTTATTCTGGACAAGCAGGGACAAGGCTTTCCCTTCATTCTGGCTAGCAAGGCAGTTCCAGACATTGCATTCTGGTGATAACCCCTTCCACCATATTTTACAAGCCTGTACAATGTAGGGCTTCATTATTCCCCTCATTATTCTGCCTACCTTGGTCTAAACCCTGCAGTGTTCACAGATAATTTAGTGAATAATTCAAAGACTGGTCTTTCTGCAGACTCAGAGGCCAACTTTGCACGTGCTTTAGAGATGTTCGTGTACCTGCAGGCTTCAGTTACGCTGACAGGCAAAGGAAGAAAGGACAAACTGTTCCGCAAATATTTACTCCCACTGAATTAACTCATTTTGATAAATCCCATCCTTGTTTTGCTCTTTTGTATGCAGGGATTGTGGCAATAGAGGAGAACAGTAGAAAAAACTACAAGTGATCCTACTGATTGCTTGTAGCGAGGGTGCTTTTAGGAGCAAGTCTGTGAAACGATGAGTAATTCCAAGATGCACAAATATCTTAAAAGGCTACAAGGAACTGTTCTCATTACACAGATGAACTTCTGAAAGGAAGATAGCACAGATAAGAAAAGGTTGCTTGGCTACAAGAAGAGGAAAAAAAGAAAGGTACTGTGCATAAATGAGAGAAAAGAGAATCTAGGCAGGTTTATAATGTCAGCCAAGCATCTTCTGGCTCACTAAAAGAGGGTGGGATATGGGAACAAGGCTGAAAGCTGGAACTGTTAGGATCAGGATGTAGAGCTAGTTTTAATAAGCAGGAAGAGAGAGCACACAACTGAACCAGCACAGGGAGTGAAGTCTGCTGGAACAGAATTTTAACAATTGGTTTAGAAATCAAGTGTGATTTCAACAGCTATTTCTGCCAAATTGTCCCCAGGTCAGTTCTGACACTAGAAGGAAACCTGAAATGGTAGAGACACTTTGTTTTGGATAACACCATTCAAAAATACGGTTTCATGTCGCAGGCTACAATACTGCACAATTCTGTTTACACATTTTCAGTAGTAAGGAATTCAGAGCAGAAGAAGGAAGGGTCACAAGGATAAATACATACACCTTTTTACATAAACTGTTATTTTTAATTAGCTGGCTTAGACGGGGAGGGTAAAAGGATTTTACTCTTAAAGTATGTAAGGTAAGCAAATGACCAAGAAAGAAAGAAAATATTCCAATGAAGAACACCAAGAGCACAAGGCTAAAATGGGTGTGAGATAGCCAGAGATTTGGCTGAGAATGCATGTTGTACTTGCACTACAAGATATGGGAAACATCTTCCAGTAGAAATAATAGATGTAAAAAGCCTTACTGAATGCAAGAGGTGCAAGATTTATTTTTGCTAATACATACAATGTGTGATTGTTTGCAGCAAAAAGAAAATGCCTTCCAGTCCTAAGTTTGTAGGCACATTGTATGCCAGAGACCGTCAGCCTTCCAGTCCTAAGTTTGTAGGCACATTGTATGCCAGAGACCGTCAGCCAACAGTGCTGGTATCAAACCCTAAAACTTCTGTCTAAAGCCTTCTGTTTAAGAAGGAAGGAACTTAGTCTATAATGTTGGTGCCCTGGTCACTTGGACCAAGAGCTCATCCTCTGGGAAGATTTTCAAGCCATAGATCACATGCAAGCTTGGAAGACAGGATTTCTCACATACTTTGAGCTGTTAATGGTCTGCTAGAGATTTTAATAAAATACAAGCTCATTTATATTTCTATATACAACTGACATGTTCTTGGAACTGCTGCAATATTTTAGACTCAAAGACTTCTCCTCAATCTACCATGATCTTTTGTTTTTGTCTACTGGGAAAAAGATTTTCCCTCCCTTCCCTGCTCCCTAAAATGTCTGTAGAATACCTATGATGTTGTTGGAGGACAACATCTTCCTCAATCGCAGCATGCAAGGATACAATAGACAGTTCAGCAAATGCACATGGTATTCACACTGAGGATCACAAAAGGATAGATACAAAGGAGTGTGGAAAGCAAGCCATATCTGTATCTAGAATCTGATCTTGTTGGAGTTGATGGAAAAATCCAGTGGGCTTCAAATAAGGCCCTTTTTCCAAAAAGAGGAAAGAGTTTAGGGGAAAAAAAATGAAAAAAGAAAAAGTAAAGAGACAAGGGGAAAGAAAAGATAAATAACATTTACCCAAAACAAAACAGATGTTTCACCTCAAATCCACTTTCTGTTTCCATGAGAATAAAGACAAAGAAAATAATGACTGTTAGCCTTTTCTTTGGGTCGTGGTGCAGAGAGCCAATCAGTGAAATGCTCTAACTCACATGACCTTCACAAGCTTCTTGTGTCATAAATTGAGTCATGGCAGTAGCATACTCATAAATATAGTGGAAAGAATAATGTTAGTCTAAACGGTTTGATTTAAACAGAGGCAATACAAGGCAAAAACATCTTTAATATGTCTCCAACGCCTCTTTGCTTCCTTTTTCTTATATCTATTTTAAAGGAAAGCTCTGAATTCCATTTTCTGCCTCATACCAGCCACATACCTGGGCACATGGATGAGCAGAGAGGTTTTGCTGACTTGAGCCACTGGAGATAAAGTCTCTGTAGAGCTTTTAATGTTGTCGAGGAAGCAAAGCCACCACATTTTCTCTAGCAAAGATGACAACATGAGTAGAGCTCCATATTGCTAATGAAGGATGCTCAAGTTTTCTGTTTTCACAGGTCTTGTCATTGAACGATAGCAAAACCAGGAATAGAGCACTTTGGTTGTAAGATCATCCTTTGGTGCCTCAGAAGAACTGAGGGATGACTGTAGACTTTGTCTTTTATGTATTTGTAGATAACAACAAGGTTGTCCGTATTTAAGTGTTCTCTGTGGGGCAGCCTTGAAGAGGTGTAGGGTCCTTGAGCCCTCTGTATTTATCAATGTTAGGATTTGGGGTGAGACTGAAAGAGAGAACATTTGCACATGGTTCCCTAAAAAAGTCCTATTTATTCACTTTTTTTTTTTTTAAAAAAAAAAAAGGCAGTGCAGATGGCATCTAATATTTTTTTTTCCTGGCAAAAAAGCACCCCTGCTTTATGATTGGTTATAAAGCTGCCACACTTAATTGGCTCAACCTTAAATTTTCCATGACTGAGCATCTGCTTCAGGCTAATTTTATTTGAAGTTTCAACTAGAACAGTTCAGCTCCCAAGGAAAAGAGAAAAAGGCATCTTTTTGCCCAAGTGAAAAAAAAGAAACAAACAAAATAGTTTCATTAAACAACTTTATTGCCTTTCCTTAGAATGGGAATGTAAAATAGGACAGAAAGGTTGTCCTGCTGTCAAGGATGGGACTTGTACTATCAATGTCAAAAACAGATCTATATAAATACGGTCAAGTGGTGAACTTCAAAAAGCCCACAGACTCAATGGAAAATTTTTTCAGTGTTTGGCAGCTAAATACTTAGGCGGTTCAACATGCACCAAGCATGCCGTTCCTCTAGCTGTTCCTCACGCTACCGCTTGGAGTAGCACCAGCTGAGTGCTGGTGACTGCTGGAAGTGACTGCTAGGAACCTTGCAGCATTCTATTGCAGGTAGACGATGTCTTCCTCCCGTGTTAAAACCTACACAGGACAGAATAGGAGCAAGTTCCCATATGCTAGAGGGATAAAAACAAGATGATGTTGCAGCATTAAGTAAAGGCTATTATAATGCTTTACCAGGACATGTTTACATTTTGATTTCCTGACAGTATAAAAGTTTGATTTCGCAGCTTCACTGTTAAATGTTTTTCTTTTCTGGCTGTTATGTAGGCCTGAAATACTGGAGACTAAAATCTAGATTGAAATCACAAGAAGCTAAAGTTTTGTATCCATAACAGGTCTCCCCCCCCACCCTGCTCACAAGGAAATGATATTTCATTTTGTTTTCAAAAGGAGAAGCAGAGCATTCAGGGTGTCCCACTGCCAGCAATCTAACACAGAATTTGTCTTTTTCTCCACCCTGTTCTGGGTAAGATGGGTGAAGCTTCTTTTGCAAGAACAGCCTCTGGCTGGCCTTCTAGTAGCCTAGTTCATTTGACTTCGCTCTTGGGTGACTGCCCTCCTGGAAGCAAAAGTATGGAAGCTGAAAGCAAGCAGCAAGCTGATGCAACGGATAGGGCCCTTTGGGATCATCTTTAGTAGAACTAAGCAAAGTCAACTGAACTGAAATAAGCTCTGCAAAACACAAGCTAATGGTCAGGATTCCCTTCTCCTTGCAGCTGATAAGAACTGAAATAAAGAGAGGATGTCTAAACCTGGATCAATGTCTAGATAAAGACAGGGCTAAATGCTGCTCCCAGCACTGAAGGAGAAGTTGGTCAAGACAGTGTAAACATGCAGCTGAAGGCAATGTGGGCAAATTTGCTTTGCCTCCATGACAATCCTAAATGCTATTTACTGCGCTCAAAATACATTACAAGAGAAGGTAAATAGCTTGCACATACATGAGGCTCAAGAAAAGATGTTTTCCCAGGGGACTAGATCCTGTGTCTTGAAAGCATCCATGCCACACAACAGCCTTTAAACAAAATTCTACAAACCACCTACTATCCTGCCACATTTGGTGTCATGGAGCTAGATATGTTAACAGTGGTAACATGACAACTTCCCATCCTGCCAATGCAGAAGGTGGGTATGCATTCCTGGAAGCTTTTAATATGCTTTTCTTGGGAACAACACCCAGGACTCATCAATCAGACTCTAGCCAGTGCTGTGCCAACTCTCCCCCTCCTCCCTTTCTAAATGCATTGAAAGGAGAAAATGTCAAACTTAACAGGACAATCTGTATGACATTCAGGCTACCCCAACAGTTATATACAAGCTCGAGCTTTCATTCAAGACCAATGTTACTCTCCCTCTGCAACGTAAACCTTGGAAAAGACCACAAGCCTGATCTCTGAAGTTCTTGAAGAAAAAGTTCTTGCAAGGGGCTAGGTCCCAAAGAGTTTGCTTATATAGTGGGGACATCCTTTGTGCACAAAGCCAATTCTTCCTCTATAGCAGGATCTTTTGAAGCTGAATGATAGCCACTGGTAACACAGAGAAATCAAGACAGTGGGAGAGTACGGGAGGAGAGACATTGTGTCAGACTTGGTGTTGATGTCAGCTAGAACAGGATGATCCTGGTGAGGCTCTTCAGGCTTTGGGGTAGATCTTGGCACTATATCACACTGAAAACTGCAAATGTCACAACACAAGGAGAAATAACAGGGAAACACCCTAACAGCAGTGATGGACAGACAGATGCTCTCTCCTTTCACAGCTTCTGTCCCAGTAGACACAACTTACTCCAAATGCCTGCACTTTCACCCTCAGCTTATTTTAACTTTTTTTTTTTTCTCCAGATAATATTTGTTTTTCACTTTTCAGACCAAATTTCTGGTTGGCTGAAGATCTTCTGTATAGTCCTCCACATGCTGCATTCCATGGGTCTCACTAGAATTTGGGCTTCTCTGTTTTGCCCTTGAAAGTCTACTCCAAATTCCAAAAAGAAAGGGGAAATGATTGGGGCATTTGTGTCCTGTTGAAGCTGAAGTGAGACACGCTTATTTTTAATACAGGATACAACAGGGGATTTTTTTTGGACAATATCCATTTATTCTACCAATGACTGGATTTTTTTTTTTTTTTTTTTAAATCTTTATTACCCCTGCAGTGCTGCTGCACAAAGAATATAATTATTTTTGCAGCTGTACGTGAGTCTGGTTCATGGCGTGTCAAGTTGCAACAGAACTACAAATGTTGACAGTTTTTCTGACTTTGTGATATCCCTTTCCACCAAAGAGGGATGAACCCGTCACTTCCTCCTGAATTGCCTGCATTCGCCCCTTCTTAAGATATATACTTCTCACTTTGGTGAACAATTCTAGCTGTCTCTGTTGAAGACAGACAGAACAGGTGCAGGAGATAACTTGCTAAAAACTGGACTTTAACTTTTATTTAATAGTAGACTGGAGTCATTCTTCAGATGGGGAAAAGAGATTCCAGCCAAAAGGCAATGCTGGCTCATAAACAAGTACAGGGATAAACCAGCTCAGTAGAGGAGAAGAGGGGGGGGAAGTCAGGTGGAAAGCATGGAGAAGTTTCAAAGTAACAGAGAGAAATTAGGTCTTTAAAAAGTTTTCTAACGGGGAAAAAGATGCAAAAAATGGTTACTTTTGGAAAGAGTTAGATATTCCAGGAGAGGATTCTACAACACTGTCCTGCTGTCTGAAGAGAACTACATGTGATTTGGTCTTTTTTGGTCCTAAATTTAATGTTCATCCATTCATCCTTCTTCACTGATTTCCTTACAGGTCCAGATCAGGGGTTTCCTCTCCTTTGGGAAAGTGCTGTTAAAAACATCCACAGACCATCATAAGCATTTCCATATCTCCAATAAGCTGCACAATCCGTAGCTGCAGCATTCTGTGAGCACACCAGCCCACCCACTGCCCCCAGATCTACCGACAAGGGTGCATAGCTGCCAAAGCAGATCAGCCAGAGAAATGGAAGCATCTCCCCCACTTTGAAGTCTTTTCATCTAGCTATGGACTCGGTGAAAGACATTTAGGAGGTGAATTTTCTTAGACTAAATTCACAGAAATAGAAACTTCATTTTTAATCTTACAAATGTGCAAGTCAGCAGGAAGAAAACTGCAAATTGCCTAGAGCACTGAATAGAGCATGAAGACCCAATGCTGACCCAGGGCATTGTAATACAGGTTAAAATTTTGCTTCCCTCTTCTCAGCACCAGAAAACTGAAACTCAGATTTGGTGAGAGATGTAGTCAGAGACAGGTCTGTTGTATGAGGAGAGTAGACACTCTTGGTAGATAAGATATGGCAAAGGCTAAAAGAGAAGGCAACTTCTTATAGATAAACTGGCACCAAAGAACACATCCCATTACTTTTGTGTTTTCCAATTATAAGCAATGTTAGTGTCATTTTCATTATCCGGGAGTTTGATTAAACAATGCTACATAAGAGCTTCAGAAAGTCTTTCTGTCATAAAGTGAGTGGAATTATTAAAAACACCTTGAATTTAGGGAAAAAAGAAAAATATTTGAGAAGCACAAGTGTTTGCACCAAAAAAACAGTCTTTAAACATTGCTTTCATTTTTACTCTAAATGCAGAATAGATATGGGCTTTGTACCCCAGCCAATATGCAATTAACATTCAAAATGTACCAATTAAATAGCTAGAAACAGCTTTTCCCACTGATCTTGATATCAAAAATTCAGTGCAATCATTTGGAGTATTGAATCAAGTAAAGAGTGAAGAGCTGTCAAAAAGAGACACTAGACAGAAGAGACTTAAACTGCAGCATCATGTCTCTGCTAGCTCTGTCCCTACTGACCTAGGGAAGCCTTACCCCAGTGCATTAAAAAAAAAAAACCATTGCAGCAAAAGTCTATTTATATGTGTGCTTATAAACTTGCATGATTTCTGAGGTACTAAAATTAGGTTTAGATCTTAGCCTCCAACTTCCAAATGAAACCAGTTCAGTTGTTACTAGAATGGTACAACATGACCTGAGATACAAAATTTCTCATCTTACCACTGGTGTTCTAAGGAAGCAAGTATTCAGAAATCCCACTGCCTATCCCCTTTCCCTATCAGTCATTTTGAACAGTATTTGACAAATCTCAGAACTATTGTTTTACTCATTTCTTTGAAAATTGGTATTTGATAACAGAAAGACACCCAAATTAATACCGATTTCTCTTCTCTCCCAACTTGCTGGAAGTGGAGGGAAGGCAAGAACTCAAGCACACCAGAGCATCAGTACAGGAGAAAGATTTGGGGAGTTGTTGAGTTTTGTTCTTCACAGTCTGATTTTTCTTAATGAACACCAAAAAAACAGAAGTACACCACAAGCCCTTAAAAAAAGGGCAGAGGTGGAAGAGCTACTGCATGAACATAGCAACACAAGATCATCTTGCTTCAAAAACATTTTTTGAAACACTGTTTTGAAACAGTACACAAAGTCATAAAAAAAAAAAGCAATGGGCTTTGCCAGAAAAGCATCCAGAGGAGAAGAGGCAAGGAAAGAACAGAGAAGGAACACTGGAAATAAATCTCTCCAAACAAAGTGACAAGTCCAAAAATAATGAGAACTAAAGTTCAAAGAAGAAATCTAAACTGAAGCAGAGAGAGAACACAGCCATGCGGAGGCAGTGGGGGGGTTGCATGCTGGTGGGGGTGTGCGGAACAAACATCTTGTACTGCTTCCTCAGCTAGTAGGAAGGGTTCAGATCAGGACATCAGCACTTGTCAGATGTTATTTAAAATTTTGTGTTTAAATATATATTGCTACAATGTCTGACCCTCAAAGTTTTCAGATCCCATCGAACATAACAATTAAGATTTGTTTTCTCCCTATACAGTTCACCGAATATCCAAAGCTCTTTTAGCCTGCTCATTAACAATACTCCTTATTTACAGCTTGACACCTTCTAAGTTGGTGACAATTGGGCAGTTTGGGTGATATGTTGCATTTTTACTTTCTCAGGCACACTTCCCAATAGTTTTCCCCCCTTACCTTTTAATCTCCCCCCTTACCTTTTAATCTCTCCACAACCACGACAGAAAGAAACAAAAAGCATCACAAATTGAATACACAACACAGAGGATGTGGTTAAAGGCAGAGATTTTAGCTACAGCTTTTGAGACAGACCACAAGGTCACAGGCAGTGGATTAACTCCTTAGGAAAACATTACTCCTCTGCTTATCAGCAGAATACATAAGTGATGATAACACTTTGTTTTCCTTACAGAATTTAACTCTTCCACAACAAACTCATTTAGTAGTATAATCTGTATTTAGTGCCTTCTGCTTCCACAGAAATAGCTAAATAAGTGTACTGAGGCACAGTGCACTGCTTTGGGTGCCTTGCAGCTCAAAAAATCCAGATATTTCCTCTGGAGAAGGCAAGTAGTTTTTATGCATACTAGGCTGGGCTACATTAGTTGTAAAGGACAACCTAACCTTCATATACTGCAACCAAAAGCTTCTTTGCTGACTCCTTACAGAGTTTTAATTGTTGCAGCCACTTCAGGTTGGATGCTCTGTACTATACCCCTCAACTCAAAAAGCACAGGGCTCAAAAAGCACATCAAACAGGCATAAAAGAGCTCATTTAGAATAAAAGAAAACAGACAAGTTATAGGAGAAATAAGAGTTAGACTGAAGCAATATTCTTGCTGTTAAGTTAGCAGCCCCTGATTAAATAGCAGGTTCTTGCATGGCCCCTTCAAATTCACACAGCATAAGGACTATACTCACAAGATAACTATCATGAGTAAAGATTCACCTAGCTAAAATTTTAATCCTTTGGGACAAATATGATTTTTGTCCATTCTTTTAAAAAAAGTTTCCTTTTTTCCTAGAGCACAGCCCTAAACTTCACTAACAATAGCACTATAAAAAGCCCCTTAGCATCCCTCCTTAGAGAAGCACCCTCCTTCCTTGCTTTCCCTTGCTTCTTTCCCTTCCCTCCCCACCCCCCATCAGAACCACCTCTAGACTCTTCCCTTATTAAAGCATCATATAAGTTGCAAGCAGACCTAAGCTGAGGATTTATATAAGAGCAAAGAACCACAGATGCTGGAGATAATGTTAATGAGCTGCAGATGTTGCTAGGTCCAGCTTTGCTTCAAAGGGGATGAAGTAGAGAGTAGGGGGTTTGGGGGAATTGGAAAAAAAAAAAAAAAAAAAAAAAAAAAAAAGGGTAAAAGGGTGGGTGGGGAGGAGATGGCTTTGACTGGGGGCTCTCCCTTCCAGGCAAAAGGTTGTGCTAGAAGTTCATCTTTTCAGGGTCTCTTCTTTTTAAGCAGGTCAAATATCCTGTAGATTATGTTTCTTCTTGCATACAGGCTGTTGCTCTCTGCAGAGCTGTTCAGCAACACAATGGCTCAAAAAGCACAAAAGCTAATCTTCTGAGTTATAAATTTAAAGTAGAGCTGGGAGTGAGCTGGGTGTCTAAATCTAGTCTTGAATTTTTCACTGTAGCTTGAAGAGGTAAATACCAGAGCCTGAGGCTACATCCTGGCATCCTGATGGAACAGCTATCTTACTTGCAGGGGTAAGATAGCTCAAAATGCTTGGAAATCTAGGCATGAAATACAATTTATTAAGGCTACAACCTTTTTTTTGTGTTAAGTATCCAGTACCATAGAGTAGTTTTTAAAGCAATTCTCTCTATAGCATGTGCTGTTTTTCTCTATCAAACAGGAGACTAAGATGTCTGAGTTACTAAATCAGTTGTAGAGGGACAGCAGAAATGTCTTTATTTTTGCTTTGTAGTGGCAGAAGAAAGAGCCATATGTTGGTTGGTGCTTTTTTTTTTTTTTGGTTATTGATTGCTCACAGTCCTTGTTACAAAGGTTGGCAGTTTTATTATTGCATGTCCTCAAAATAACAATGCTCCACATAGGAAGAGTGGGGGTAGGGTGGGGGGAAGACTTTTGACTTGAGTATTATTTGTATTATAGTAGTGCCCAGAGGCACTGACAAAAGCCAGGGCTCTTTTATGCCGGGTGAGGTAGGAATGCAGGATAAGAGACAGCTCTGTTGTAATGTTAATATTGGCTTTTGCTATAATGAGGCAAGAGTCACTAGGGGATTTTGTGTGAGGGGCTGAAATGAAGATAGGTTAAGTGATGTGCCTGATGTTACCCAAGACTACTGAGGCAGAATCAGGAGGCAAACCTGCATTTCTTAAATACTAGTCTGCATGCTTTGACAAAAGACTGTTCCTTTTTTTTTCCTTTTAAAGGGCTCTGATTGTGCTCAACCACTGCCTCAGCTCTTTAAAGCTGGTAGCTGCAAGTAATTGAATAATGCAAATGTTCTGACAAAGTCATTTTTAGCTTGTTAATTATTCCCAATCACACATTCTTTCCCCTTCAAGTGGAGTTAGATGACATCAAAGCCATCTGAGGGATGGAGGAACACTTCAAGTATTAACAAGAACAATGGAACAGACTATCCATTTTATTCCAACTAATTTAAAGGGGAAATGGCTGAATGCTGGCCAGGCTCTACCTTCAAAAGTAATAACAGAAAATGGTTGGAAGTCATGGAAGCTCTTATATTTGCTGTATTTGTGCAGGGTATTCTTGCAGGGTTTCCAAATTAGCCATCTCTGTATGCTATTTCTAAATCTGACTGGACATGGATCTGGGCAACTTGCTCTATCTGACCCTGCTTGAACAGGGGGCTTGGACCAGATGGCCTCCTGTGGTTTCTTCCAACCCCAGATATTCTGTTTCTGTGATGCGGTACCAATGGCCCAGAATGGGACACATGGGCTGGAAAAAATTTGCTTGGAGATGACAGGAAGCTCTCAAACTCAATGGGTTCCAAAACAAAGGATCTACCTCACTGCTTCTGCATATCTGTATGAAATATGGGGTAATGCAACTGAAGTGACAAACATGGGAAGGAGAATTCCTCCCTGGAAATGAAGGACGAAGGAGGGAGGTTGTATTTCTTGAACACGTTATAGACAAGGACCAAGAGTGGGGAGGAGCAGGAATGGAGAAGCAGGATGCACAGCATCCATCTAGGTTGAAGATCCAGGCTTAGAGTATCTGGACCTTACTGAATTTCAGTTCCAATAAAGGCACACTTCTTAGTGGTAGATTTACTGCTTTGAAGTCTATAGAGAAAAGTTATGGTTTACATAAAACATACATACATACCATAAAATTCTGTTGGAACTGACTCTGCTAGCAGAAAGGCTGCATTAGGACTAAAAGTGTCCTGTCTTAACTTCAGCCAGAGAAGCTTTCTAGTGCTGGCTTAAGCTATGCTGTGATTATACAGCAAAAGCTGTTAATGAGGCTTTAGGCACATACTTGCTTAGTGGTCAAGCATATCACTACCTTCTCCTTCCTGCCAGTGGTAATTTGATGAAATAGGACAAAGAAGCACTCCCTGGAAAACCAGGGATTTCCCTCCTCTTTGGTGTGGCTTTGATGCAGACATATGAGGAGCACCTGGCTGAACCATGTAAAGCCTGGAATGCAAGTCTAATGAAGTCATCTTATCACTGGTGCTGGCTCTAAGGAGAAGCAACAGTAGGAGGAAAAATCTAGGGAAAGATATGTGATAGTTAATGCTTTTTTAATTTTTGCTTTTTTTTTTAGTTTATGCTTTTATTTGTAAGGCATTTTCCAGTCTTACATTAAATTGTTTTGCTTTTCAAGCTAAAGAGCACAAGTCATTGCTGGGAAAATGTTCAGTTTTTCTGCACTCTGAGTTGCAAAATAAATTGTTTTTGTTTGATTTGATAGGTGATCCACTGTATACTCCAATAAGCCAGAGCCCCAAACCCTGTGCTGAATCTCGTCCATAGGTTTCTGAATGCATGCTTACAAGCAGCAAATACGCTTTGGTTTGGAAGCTACACAAGAGCGTGAAGATTCTGCTTAAAGAGACAAGTGAGCCTGCAGCACGAGGCATGCTTATCCTTTTCTAGCCTACTCCCCACTGATGTCACTTGGGCTTCTAAGGGTAGGACAATCTTATATTTGTATCTCTCATCAGGCTTGAGACCTGGGGCATGAGAATCTCCGGACTGTTCCTGGACTCTGCCTGAACAAGGGTATGTCAATTATTGCAAATCAGTGTTCGCTGTATGCTAAGAAGCATAGAGCAGACTATTATTGTTAGGTGACTGAAATCTGTAAAGTTTAGTCTTCTAAATTAGAGGGGCTGGAGCATAGCTGGAGAATGGAACCACTTCTGAGCAAACAACACAGTTTTTATGTAATATTTTTAATAAGGGAAATCTATAAATAAGCTTTTTCTTCATGTTACTGACAAGAAATGTGCATCAACAACATTCAGATGAAAATAGGACTGTTTGAACTACAGTCTAAATGACTAAAGGCATTTTTTTCTTTTCAGATCAAAATGGCAAGAAAATGTCAACATCAAAATAGTTGCATTTCATAGTCTAGTGGCATCATTTTACACTAATTTCTGAATGTTTGGTTACTGGCTCATCTATCACAGCACCATAATCAAAATCACAGCTCTGCTTCTTCCCTGTCAACTTCAGGACTTGCTGTGGAGATTACGAACTGTTCAGCAGCTGTTTCAATAAAGAAGGACTTTTAAAATGAATTCAATTTGCTGAACGATCATTCTTCACTTAAAGCCGCTGCAAATACATAACGCAGTCTCAAAGTGATCAAATACTCAGTAAATGCACTTCAATATTATATAATAGTATGAAATGGGACCTTTTAAACCAAGCTTTCTTCTGGTAACTAGACATGAGAGCTTACAGATATGGAGACTTCCAGTATTCTGGCTGCATTAAATGAATTTTTTCTTGCTTTACTCAAAAAGTTTAAAAATCAGAGTGTTTTTAAGTTGATATTTCATTCCATCTTTCTTGCAAGTTCCTTTTTCAATGAAGGTCAAATAGGACCTAGAAACTTGGTGTAATCAATTCAGGTGGAAAAATGGGAATACAGCCTATCTTGATTCTAGAAACATGGCAAAGATCAAAGAGGATTTTTCCAAGCTTTCTGTAACCCCAGATGGCTTTCACAGTTTGAGGCCTTCTACATCCAAAACAAACTAGGAGAATGGTAACAAACCAGCTCGGGCTTCGGCAGAGAAGTCCTGCTGGATTGGAGAAAATAACACAGCTGTGCATAAAACAGCTTAAAGGCCTAGAGTTTTAGGAGGATACAAATTGGGGAACATGAATAGGAAGCTGTGCCAAAATTGGGAAATAGAAATGAATTAAACCATCCAATTGTGCTTGCATGAAGCGTGGTGAAAACCTGGGATTACTCCATAAGGACTGTGGTGTTAGGCCTTGGGGCAGCCTTCACTTCCCTCATTTTGGGACTCAGGAGGTATCTCAGGGCTTCCTCCTTCTGCCCCAGTAGGGGTGCCACACACTGCCGTGGATTGGAGCCAGGAAGGCTCGAATATCCTGGAATATCCTGGTAAGCTAAGTGACAGTTTGAGCTCTGGTTGACATTTCCTGTTGAAGCTATAAACTTAATTTGCTGAGCACTAAAGGTCCATATTTATCCCAGAAAAAAAGAAGAGGGTTGTACTGCTAAAGGAATGCTAACTGGATCCGGAAAATGCACAAAGGAACTTTTAGACATGCGCACGGGACATCTGTAGGTGGATGTGAGCAAGCAGAGGACAGAGGCAAAGTCCCTGCTGAGCCTTGAATTGGTGGCATGACTCCCAACAGTGGGGATAAAAGCATCAGGAAATTGCTGGGGAAGTGATTTCCAGTGGCTGGTTCTGGATCCAGCTGTGATTTGTTTTAGCAGAACCTGCTTTTGACACAGGAAATAATCTCCTTTACTGCTCCCTGCATCTGAGAGGAAGCAACAACACTGCAGTAAACCTGAAAGAGGATCCTCTTGGTCCTAGTCAGGTTTTCTCATCCAACAATTCCTTTGTCCGTAGAGATAGAAAAGAATAGTATTATCTCGCACCTTCTTCCTTCTCATGGTGATGTGGTTTTGTTCCAGAAGACACTCTCCTGCAGAGGGCTATCAAAATATAGTTTTGTCAAGAACAAGTTATTTAAAAAGATCAAAACATTTATGAGGAATTATCTTGGCTACCCTTTAAAAATCTTTCTTTCTCATCTTCTTTTCTTATTTTTTCTCATTCCTCTCCTGTAAAATGAAGCTTTTTTTGGCAGAAAAAAAGTAGCGATGAGAAATGTATGAACTGTGGACAGGATATTGGACCTCAGCAGGAGAGAGATAGAACCCATGTTCATGTCGCCCTACCCTGTTCAGCAGGGAAGTGACCACAGCAGAGTCTGAAATTAAACATGGTGGTGGTGTTGTTACTTTTAGTTTTTGTTGTTGTTGTTCCAGTTGTTGTTCCAGTGCAGCCGGGCTGTATATCGGCGATGGAACAGAAAATGCTGCAGAGGGAAGGATTTTTTTTTTTTTGGGATTAATTTAAGGGACAGGAATGGTCCACTAGGCATGGTATCAAACCACAGTACGCTGGAGAGCTTAAGGCAATTTGCTGAAGTATAGTTTATAGTTCCTGTGGCTTTTCCAAGTTGAGATTTTGCCCAAAAGATAAGAGCTTTCTTAATGTATCTCCAGGTAAATCGAGGACAACTCAGAATTGAGAAAAAGGGGAAGGAGGGAGCAATGCAAATGGTTATATGCTGGATTCCAGGCTCACCCCTGCAGTTCTTCGTGAGTTCAGTGTTCAGCTGAGGTTCACCCAGACTAGCTAGTCTTCTGTATCTAAGAAATTTTCAGTCTGCAATGATATTAGAAAACAAGTTCTCTCTGACACAGCTGGTCTCTGGCATGGTGTTCAGGATGAGATACAGACTTCAGATATATTCATGGTGGCTTGCTGTAGGACTAGGTGGATGTAATGACTTCCAGATCCGGATATGGAAATGCTGGAAATAGATTGTCCCCACCAAGGAATCTGCCCTGAGGGTTTCTGGAAGAGCAAGTTGTTTGTTTAGCTATACTGCTGCAACAAGTCAGGAGGTCACTCAGGCCTGTTGGTCTGAGTGGATAGCATGGGATCACAGCTGCCCTCTCTGTCCCTTACTGCTAGATGGGTGGGAAGGGGAATGTGGTTACCCAGGTGTTTTTTTACTGAAAGATAGCAAACTTTTTGACTCCAACCTTCTTCTGTCCTGGAACAAACTCCATTTTTGTCAGATTTATATTAGGGTAGACAGAATGCATCAACCATTAACGAATAGCAGGCAAAGACTTTGAACAGCTAGGATTTCTTTCCAGCTCTATTACTTAGCAACTCTAGCTTTGCAACCATGAGTCTATTGTTTGACTTCCATCCACCTCTGTCTCACTCTCTGCACAATGACAGTACTGATATTTGCTGCTTTTATAAGTTGCTTGGAGATAGCTGATAAAGAATACCTGATAATTATCCTTCATTTTTTGTTATGAATTGTTCCCCTACTTTAATCAGTTTTAAATTATCTGAGGTCAGGTCACCTTTTTTTTCTTTCAGTTCTGTAGGGCTGTGTATGAAGGGAATGTGTTGTGAATAATCCAAACCACACACCTCTACACCTTGTCTTATCAAGGTAAAATTATTTTGTAAGAAGTTCTAGGTTTAGCTAGGCATATTCGTGTCAAGGTCCTGCAAATAAGGGGAACATGGAGGAATAGGAGGAAATGTGACTGTGCTGTGACTGAGTTGAGGAATCCCACACAAGATACAGGTGACCAGACTGGAATACACCTTGACCAGGAGATTGACTTTCCCCATAGGTTATGGTTGCTCCACATAGATGTCTGGATCAAGAGGAATACGGGGCAGTCAAAGCCTGAGAGAGGCAGATCCTGTGCGCTGTTAGTACTCCAGCTGAATTCCTCTGTGCCTCCACAGGCCATGACACTTGCTCTTGTACCTCCTGATGTCCCTTGTGAGCATCTTCCTTGGCTCATGGACGTGTCTCCATAGAGATCATACTGAGAAACGCAGTCACTGATGAAGACTGCTGGTGTGCATACCTCAGTGTGGGCTGTCTGGCCTGCTAAGTTGTGTTTGTATATATGCTTATATTGCTACCTGCATTGGGAGACAAGAGTTTGAGCCTTCTCCAGCAGAATAGCAGAGGATCCTGTGTCTCCTCCCATCCTGTCCTAGAAAATTGTGTCCCACAGAATTTGCAGGGATTACCCACAAGAGGAACGTATTCCTGGCTGATTTCCTGTCCTGCTTCATTGCTGAGAATTTCCAGCAAAAACTAGTAGCATAGTTTTTACTTAAACTAGAAAATAGCTCTCATTACACCTAGAACTTGACTTTTCAAACATGAATTACTTCTCAACAATACATTTTTTTTTTTTTTAAATCCAGCTTTGTTCTCTGCCACTTACTTAACAGTCTCACCTTGAATTATATCCAAGTGAGAATCTTCCTTTCAAAGATTTAAGGCACATCAGTATTCAGAGATTCTCAAGGTACAGAAATTTGGCAGTATCAGTGCATGCCTTTGTACTCCAGTGTCCTCCCTTGAAAGGTGAAGGTCTGCCAGTTAATGAGTATAATTATACAAATAACCTGTTGGAAGGAAAGTCCACGCCATCATCGACTGTAACTGTAAAGCTTGAAACAAAACATTGCAATGTAATTAATCCTACCAGTGGTGAAGACTTTTCCCTTTTCCTCTGAGGCATTTAAAATGTTATGTGCTTTGTGCATCTTCCTATTTATATGTTTTGTTATTAATAATAATATAAATATGATGAAAAGATCCTCAAAGAAGCCTCAGGAAAGGAATTTTATAAACATTACGATGGAATAAAATAAGTGCATTCCTTTTTATCAGGACATTTTCCATTATAAATGTCCAGCTTTCTCATCACCCTGCCAACAGCTTTGCCTGCCATCTGTTCACTGATGTCATACTATGAAGTTCACTCTCAATACTGATTTTTGGGAAGCCTAGGGTTGTGTTAGAGAAGTTTTGTTTAGGAATAAATATGCTGGCATCTCTCAGGTTTTTTTTTAGAGAAATATTTTGTTTGTTTGTTTCAAAGCTTAGATTCCTGTCTTCACTAAACAAAGATAATGACCAACATTTGCTGCAGCAGTTACTGGAGATTTTGGCCCTTGCTGTTATGGAGGGATTAACGTAGGACCTCTTAAGAAAGAGAGAAAATGGGACCCTGATTTTCAAAAAGTGTTGTGTATTTGTCTTCTGGACACCAGATTCATTTTATTCAGGCTAAGTCAGACATGTAAATTCTTAACCAATGCCTCAGAAAATATAGGTCAAACAGAGCTGCATAGGAAGTGAAGGGGGTCAGGAAAGAGATCCTTCACTCAGGAAAAAAAAAGCTTTTTTTTTCTTTAAAGAAAGAAGACAGATCTCCCTCTTCTTTTCAGCTATCACAAAATTCCAGGGAAATTTCAAGCAGGAAATGAAAATATTCTTTATTTAGCACTTTCTCTCTCCCAGAGAAAAAAACAAAAGGAAACAAAACAAAAAATTTTTTGGAAATGACAATGAGAATGTAATGGAAACTTGATCTCAAAGTCCTGCTATGACGAAACTCAGCCTTGGCTGGCGTGCACCTTCCAGGATGTATCACCATTTTCTAGTCTTTCTAAGCTCAGACATATCCACACCCTTCCTTTGCCACCCTGCTGCCACCAGCACCCAGAAAAGTTGACTTTGTCATCCCCATTCCCCCCCTACCTGATTCCTGCTGCTTTCCTGCCCTTTCCAGCTTATCTGCCTGGTCATTTGAAGAAGCAGATATTGCATGATATCGAAGTCAGGCAGGCTAGCCTGGCAGAAATTGGGATATAGCCCTGCCAGGAGTGGGTAGGACATGATGCCTGCAGAGTACAAATTTATGGGGTTTCTCATAGCTTCTTGGTGGCACATTTTGACTGGCAGTGCTGGAAAAGGTGCCCCAAGTGGGAAAAGGGATGAGTATTTGAGACCATGCAGATGTTGCAGCTATGCTGGCTAACATGAAGCTTTTGCCATCCTAGTGTGAGGTGAAGGCAGCTTGGCTCCCATCCCATGCACGTATATATCAAGTCTCCTGTGGGATTCCTTTCCCATGGGCACTGTCCTACTGTTAATGTGACAATGAGAGGTCACAGCCTCCATGCCTATGCCGAGATGTTTGGAGGAAGCCTGGAGACTAGCCCTGGAAGTACACACTGGCAGATGCAAGGTGACATTTTTTGTTTTAGGCCTATGTCAAACATATCAGACACAGCTGGAATGAAGGCCGCCTTCTGTTTTGCCCTCCCTGCCACAGCTGCTAGGCCATCCTCACACCAAATCCTAGTATCTGGGTGCTCCAAGTGGGCAATCAGAGGCTGTGGTCTTGAGCAGGTACTTGTAGCCAGAGCTTCTGCTTTATAACCAAACTGGACCCTGTTTCTATACAAATTAAACACTAAGGTGAGCACGGGGAGTATGATAGTAGGGTTCTGGAGAATAAGGGCATTGGAGAATCTATTTCACAAGACAAGACGGGGAACTTTGCTTGCTTTTTTCTAGCAACATGGTCAAGAACAGATGGATTAACTTTCTCTGAGAACACTGAGGTTGGCAAGAGTAGGATGCCAGAAAGGGGCAAGAGCTATTTAAGTTGTGGGAAAAAAAGTGTTTCGTGAAGATCAATGAAGATACATATGGCCAGGAATAAACTGAAACAGGATAGAAGCAGGAGTTTTCTGACCACTTGAGGAGTAAAGCCATTTGAGCATTCTGACCATTTGGGATTGACCTCCCAAAAAGAAGAAGAGGGAAAAATAATCTACCTTACCTTCTGATGAAGTCTTTCCCTGTATAGAAAGAGAATAATATGTTTGTGAGCAGGAGACCTGCTGTGCCAGGAGTGAGCCAGGTTAGTCTGTTTGGACTGAAATGGATGCAATGCCCCTATCTTTTTTACTCTTCTGCTGCACAAAACCAAAGTGTTTTGCCCTGACTTATGAACCATCTTCCTGCTGAATCCAGCATCACTGTTTGTCTAAACTAGAACACCACATTTGTAATTAAGTGTCAGGCAAGATCTTTATTCAGTAAAGTGGCCCTGAAAAGCCCATTTTTGTGTGCTTGGCCAGATCCCAGATCACCAAAGAAAGCAGCACAGAAGCTGAAAATGAGTCAATTTAATAGAAAATGGGAAATGTTCCTGGGTCAAGTGTGCATCCGTGACTCTTTATATATCCTGATCTAAATATAGATGCTCTGAGGGCTTGCTACAGACAACTGGAAAAAGGAAGGTGAAAAGAAAGAAGCCACTTAATTTCAACTTCCCTTTCCCCCAGCACACTTCCTGGTGTTCAGTGTTTTTAAATCCTGTTCTGTACCAGGTTAACCTCTTGAAGGTTCTGGATAGTGAAGCCACAGAACTGCGAGGCAAACTTGGAGGGAATCCCACCAGCAAAAGAGAGTGGCAAGGAAAGGCCTCTCTTTTTTTAATTACCTTGCTTAATCCTGCCATTCCAAAACATTGCGGAAGGCTGGAGTTGATCATTTGTTTTCTTAAATTACCATAAACTGGAATTTATGGGCCAGGTGATTCTCTTTGAAAAGAGTCCTTGTTTGCTGGAGAGGGGAGGGTGGGGCCAACATGTCAGTAGGGAGCTTTTGGGCTATTCTAAAAGCAATTCTTTTTTTTTCTCTCTTCCCATCAATGTTCCCCCAAAGAAAAATAAATACAAGCACTCAACCTTCTTTTAACAGTTGCCCACAAAGATTCCTTTCTTAGCACTTTTTTTTTTTTTCTTTTTATTGGTCCTCCTGATTCCTTGGCACAGCAAAGTGGAAGTAAAAGAACTCTAGAGACAGTAGGAACCTCTTGGAGACACTTTGCTTTCTATATTTTTTAAAATATGGGCCATTTTGGGGACAGGTATTTTTTTCCCCTAAGCAATATTACAGGAGATAGGTCAAAGATGCCTTGAGACTTGCAACTTATCCCTCTTTATTGTGAACTAAACATGTTCTCTTTGTTGAAAAGGATGTTATTTTATGTTCCCAACATCAACACTGATTTCCCTGGGCTAAGTATTCGGAGTTTGTCTACCCTGCATATTGCACACTTCTTATGGAGGTTTATGCTAACATGTTTTACCTTGTGCTGCCTGAGGCTAAAAAAGAGAAATAAATTGTTCTCTGGGTCTCTGGTGGGTTGGACAAGAAGTAATAGGATTAAATTGCAACAAAAAACGAATCATATTAGATATTAGGAAACACTTTTTAGCACTTAAGTGCTGGAATACTTTGCCTAGGGAAGGGGTGGAATATATGTTATTAGAAATTTTTAAGAAGTTAGAAAAATATTTGGCAGAAATTGTTTAATGGAGCTGAATCCTGCCTTAGGAAAGGGGATTGGACTCGTGTTCCTCAACCCTTGTTTTCCCATTCCCAAATCATCCAAGGATGACTTCACCTTTCTTATCTGGGAGGGACCATAGTCCAGCTAGTGCAGTGTTTCTACAGTAGATCACACTTCCAGCCTATCAGAGAGCATTGATGTTGTCATCCTCTCTCCCCATGAATTCCTTGCTTGCCCTCGCTTGAGGAAATGAGTGCAATATACTGGCAAATTAAATTGTTGCAAAGTTTCCTGGCTACTGTCTGATGTCTACCAATCCATCCTCGCATTGGGTTCATCACCATGGCTCTGTTGACACCTGATAATTTGTGCCTTGGTAGTAATTATACTTCTCAGTTCTGAGAGAGGAAGGACAGTTCAGTGGTGAGAGTGACAGTCTGAATTAAAAAAAAAAAAAAAAAAAAGGAAGAAAACTTTAAATGCCGGTCCTTTGGTGGATCTTCTGGTTTGGAACTAAGAGACTTAGAGGAATTCAAACTCCAAGTGTGTCCTCACAGGTTGACATGCACTGAAATCAGACAGCCTGCTTTGTGAGCCTCCAAACACATGTGCCGTATCCACCTGTGAGCAAAGGAGGTACCTGGGATATCACACACCATCTGCAATGGATTTCATAGGCATTCACTGAAAATGGAGAAAGGCATAGCTAAAACTGGTATACTTGTGTGCTTATATGTAGGCAGGTTCTTCAGGATTTTTAAAGTGGGATGTCCCCAGACTAGTAAGGACATATATTAAGGATAATAGTAAGGACATATTAAAATATTATGCGCTATTAAAACTCTCCTGGATACTGTGATGTATGGAAATAAATATTGCATCAAACCTAGTTCTTCCTGCAAAAGACCTGGATGCTCTTACTTGTCCTACACTCCAGGTCAGCTGTTGACACCTGATATTCTTTTTTTATCCCCCTTTTCTCCCCAAATTCACTGATCTTTCTCTGTCCTTGTGCTGTGCCCTTCTGTTGTCTAGCTGTAATGGTTTCTGAGCGCTCCCTGAGAGACAGGAATGATACAGCACAACAGCCCTCATTCCAGGATTCTGAATCAAATACACAAACTCATGCACTGTAAATGGCGTATTTCCTCTGGGTGACATAGAGCTCTGCTCTTCTAATACCAAAGAGAGAACTTCTGCTTTTCTGCTGCAGGGACCACAGAAAAGGTCAGGGACAGTTAAGATACAGGATTTGCATTGTCTGGGATATGTTTGTGAATGTCTGTTCCTTTTTTTTTTTCACATAGCAAATCCTTCAGTTCTAAAGCCACAATCGTGGCTCAGAGATTTGTGCCCTTTCCTTGTGTCCAACACTACTAGACACAAATTCTCTGCCAGTAATCCCCAGAAGAGTCACATGCTCGCTATTCACCTGACCCATATGAAAGGTGACAAGAGGTGTTATTCGGCCCACATGTCCCCAGCAGCCGGAGCCCTTTGAGATCTTGCCATCTGGGAAAGGGTGTAGAGTAAGTATGGTGTGTCACTTTTCCTTTACCCCTGAGCTGTGCTTCCCTTTTGCTCTGCAGGGGAAACCTGGATGTATCCCAAAAGCAGGAGAAATCAGACATGGATGAATGTCCACAAGCTGCAGAGTAAATGGTGCTCTAATGGAGAAGTCAGACAACATGTGCAGGAGAGCTGGTTGAGTGGCTGATGGAGGCACTGCAGCTTTGTGTCTGAACTACATACAGGATTATCGTGTTTTATAAACATTATTTTCTGGGGAAGCTGGGTTGCCGTGGCAATGCAAAGGCTAATGGAATACCCCATCATTTCTGGAGCACAGGAAAGGGATTTGCTGACCTTCATAAAGGAAGGATGATTTTATAGGGCAGGCATTTGGATGGGACTCCTGAGACTCACTTTTAGCTTTGCCACAGATGCAGGCAAGTCACTTAGGCCAAGACTTTCAGAAACAATTAGTGAAGGAGGAGAGAGAGTGGCTCAAAATGGCAATGTCTTTAAAATGGGAGCTAGTTTGCTTTGTGGGCAGACAACAGAAAGGGTTTGCAAGGGAGAAGCCTGAAGGCAACAGGGATTAAAGAAACTTTCTAAATGAAGAAAGAAGCTTGGCAGCATTTATAAGGATACCTCTGCTAGGAATGCATGACAGACTAGGGTGACCAAAAGTCTGAGATCATCTCAATGGACTTTTTAGGGTGGCACTTCCTCTAATGAACCTCCAACAAGGTTTATTTTTTAATACTTTTTATCTGATGCTTGTTTTTCCATAACAGTTAAGACATCCTGCCAAGCTCCCTGATTAACACCAGGAAATATGCATGTTGGAGGAATCATGACTCATGATTTAAGCTTTTTCACAAACTTGAACATTGTTTGTGCAAGTGGCTTTTCTGATGCCTAATACAGTGTTGAGCTCACACTATGTCCTATTTCTTAGCATTGAATAAGTATCTCTTCTCTGATGGGCCACCTGCTTACAGTTAACTTAAAGTGGTTTGAGACCTCTGCTTATCAGTTTTAGCTAGTCAATATTTCTAACAACTGAGCAAAAGCAGGGGACATGTCAGTCATGTAAACCTTGTTTCCTTAGCAAACTGAGTCAAAAATTTAGCATATGGGACTGCTTTTAGTCGTTAGGATCTGAAAAGAGCTGAAACTCTCCCCAAGTCCTGTGGAATGAGAACTGGTTCAGTGGGGAGCAAGAACACCCCATTGTGTCATTACATGACACAGTCCTCCTCTGTTGGCCTTGGACTGTTCATGCTTTTTCATATGAAGGGGAAGCAGGTGCGGGCCTGGGTAGTGGCTTATCTCTCTCCCTATCGTGATAGCAATTCCATCAAGTCCTGCATGCTGAAGAACTTTGAATGCTGAGAAATACCTCAGGGCCATATTCTCCAGTGCTCTGAGCAGATACAACCTTGCTGAATTTCTTATTAGAGGCCAAACTGGTGGTTTCTTGAGGCAATGCATTCTTGTAGCTTCTGAGAGTAAGCATCTGATTGAATCCTCCAGAGCTGGTCAGCATCTGTGCAAAAATATACCGCTAAAGAAGGTAGAGGGCAAGAAGGGGAAGGAGCTATGTGAATCTCTGAGGAAAGAGATGATGTTGTAAATAAAGCTTCATACCATTAATTAACTTGCCATAATCACCCTGTAATTACACTGATAACTATTTATCTTGGGCTTAGACCAAAAACCTTAATGGGGAAAATCCATCATATCCAATTTTTGTCCAGATGCTTAATTCCACCACTAAACTAATCTTAACGGGTCTGTCAGCTTCATTATGGTGCCATTAGAGATAGAAAAGCAGAAAGTGTTCTGAGTGTCTCTGCCTCCCTCCTGCACTTGTCTGACCCGATGGGGGAAAGAATAGAGAGGAGGTAAAAAACCCATCCAACTGTGTTTCTAACAGGCCTCACAAGTAGCAAAAATAGCTTGGCAATATTTTGAAAGTGAATCGTAAGTAGGTGACTTATTTGCCACTGCTGGCACTGAGTGAGGAAATCTAGGGGTTGATGTTAACCCCAAGTGAAGGGCTGGCATGAGACAAACAAATTGCTTCAATCCCACTAAAGCCTTTGCAAAGATTCCAGCCTGGCAACATAGAGAATAGGAATGGATTTAGGCTTCAAATAGGCTTCCTGGGAAAATGTCATCTTTCTTGTTGCTAAACATGGTCTAAAGTGACACGACCTTAAAGTAATACTTTTGAGATTCCTTGATTTGACCACTTTGGCCGTTACAAGGATATTCTTGAAAAGGACAAGAAATTGTTGGTAAGCTATGGGAGGAATGAATAACGTGTTTGATCATTCTTCCATTTTCTCAACTAGAAGTTGCCAGTTAATACAATTATCTGTTTAAATTTACAATGTATGTAATTGTAACAGATGCTGCATAGTTGAATAGTAATTTAATTGAACAAATTATTAATTTAAAATGAAAGGAGCTCTTTGCCCTTAGAGCATATTAACTGTAATGGTTTAAATTATCAGCTGTAAGGATCTTGTCTTGTGATGCCACCAGATGATTTTGTAAAAGATACTCTTTTCAGATCTTTTTCTTAGCTTGCAAAAAAGTGAAGTGCAAGTCAGTTATATGTAGTATAGTTTCTGGTTTGGAATGCTGTTTTTTAGGAGAGGAATAGTACAGAATATATTCTGTCATTCAAGACAGATCTGTCTGTCCAGACTGGAAGCTGAGTGTTGGCAGCTTCTGTTTCTTCTAGGACTGGCACCCTATTGCTTATTATTTCCTGGTAAACGTTGATAAAGACATCATATATGCTGAAGAATGCATTCAGGTCACTGCAAGTGACTATGGCTCTAACAACAAACCCGCTTTGGAGAACCAGAAATCACTACTACTTTGCTAAAAGGAAACACATACAATTTAAATAAATTCATGCTATGATCCTAAAATTAATGACACTCCTTTCTTGTCCCGTGCTTTTATGTTTTATTCTTTTAGGACGTCAAGCTAAACAAAGCACTGACATTTTTTTTTTTTTTTGCACCCCATCCCCATCCAAGAGGGATGCAATGGGATTCAATTCATTGTCTCCTAGGTTAAAAAAAAATAGGTTTAGCCTGAATTCATGGCAATTTCTTTGATTTATAAGAGAATAAGAGAAACAAATTACAGCTTCCACAGCTTCCAACTGGGGAGGGACATGCGGTCCTATAGACCCATTTCAATATGGTTCTGAAGAACTGGACTGAACCCCAGAATGTGACTCTGTCTTCACCGGGAAGCCAGTCTAATGAATGGGAATGCCGTGTTCATGGAGTCAACACCAGTAAAGACTCCATGTGAGCTGGGAAAAACCCTGTCATTTCTGGTGGTGTTTGCAATGTGTGTACCTAGGGATCAAAAAGCATGCAGGATACTGCATCAAGAAGGAAGGTTACACTGGGAAGTGATTTACAGACTAAAAGCTTACTGAGCCAAAAGCTGCCTTTGAATTTTTCTTCTATTAATTTGTCAACAGAGGTCAGCATTAGCTTCGTCTTCATCCTTATTTTCTCCAAGAGGGTTCATCAACCTGTCAGTGTAGCAAGTCTGAAAAAAGCTAGAAAGGTCTACTTGTTTTTCCAGGCTACTTAACTTACCAGAACCCTTGCTGTTAGTCTAGCTGTCCGTTCCTGGCACTACTGTTGCCGGAAGGAGATGGACACGTCCTGCAGAAAATTCAGGTTATTAGCTGCTGCTCAGATCATTGTCTGGAAAAAGCTAAGGCATCAAAATGGAAAAATTAGGTGTGTATAGGGTGTGAATATCCTCACAAGAAAGTTACGTATCATAATAGTTGTCACCCCTCACTTTTATTTGCCGAGCACTGGGCCTTTGTATCACCAATGAAGTCTTCTTGCAGCTAGGCCTTGTGCATTGGCTCCAGACTGCATTTAACACTGCTGCTCTCTAATGATTAATTTTTTTTTCCTAGAAATACACTAGCTTCTCTGGAAAGTTAATTACAGTATATGAAATTCTCTCCCTCTTTCTCTCTCATCTCTTCACACACACACACAACATGGAGATGATCAATGGAGACCTTACCGGTTATTTATTTAATAAGAGAAACAAACCTAAACACAAAGAGGGATGGTTAAAAAAAGAATTTTTAAACAAACTCCAAGAACAGCAGCTGATCCTACTCTTTTGTAAACAAGGCCTTACTGTAATCTTTTTAACTCTCACCACAAGCCAGATTTATCTTTGGACATCCTGCTCAGAAATCATCGCACTTCTCTGCAGTAGAATAAACATTCAAGGGACTCAGACATATGGACACACACACAGAGGAGGACGGAGAGAGACTTGGAGATCAAGTCCAGCACAATACAATGTTAAGTCCTGGACTAAAAAAAAAAAAAAAAAAAAAAAAAAAAAAAAAAAAAAAAAAAAAA
>VZSV01000018.1:4392561-4426740 GCA_013398735.1 Nothocercus julius
AACAAATAGAAAAAAAAAAAAGAAAGACACATAATGAAATCAAATCCCTGACCTCATTTTGGGTGGGTGGGTAACTCACTTCCTTCACACACTTTCTAACCACAAATCCTGCACACAGCTTATGACTATTCCAACTCCCGTGCCTTCCCATCATTTACTTCATAAATCACTGTAAATATACACAGGAAAAAAAAAAAAAACACAAACAAGCAAAGAACAACAAAAAAATTGAGATAAAGCTGGCACAAGGAAGAAATGCAATTTCCACAGCAGAGTTGGGGCAGTGTGACAAGCTGCTGTACCCTATCCAGCCAGCTGAAGCAACTGAAACTCAGGCCTGAAACTGCTGAACAGCAACTATTTGGTCTGGACTGAGGTCTGCCTCAATAGCTCCAGGAGGTGGAGGTGATGGCCGTGCATGCAGCGTTACATGTGCTGCTGCATACACATACTCTGGGCACCTCTCTACTGAGTGGCTTAGCCACTCAGCAGCTTTGCTAAGCCACTGAGCAGCTGTTTGTCCCACCCTGGTAGTAGAAACCAATACCTAAAAATGGCCCTTTTATTTTTATTTTTATTTTTTAATTTATTTATTTATTTATTCATTCATTTATTCATATGTAGTCTTCTGGGCAAATGCCCAGACAATCAAAACTAGGTGCAAGAGGAATGACCAGTTGAAGTTCCTTTTTGTCAGAGTAATGCTGAGATCTCCTCCACATCATTAGCACAAGTAAGCCCACAGCTTTTCAAGAGGTTGACATTAGCTACTCTAAGAGCTACCTCCATAAATCTTGACATAATGAATCTTAATAGAGAAGCTGATGGTGTGGATCAGAGCTGAGAGTTCTAAGAATTGCACTCCATTGATCTGAACAGCCAAAATATCTCAAAATTTCAGCAGGTTCTAAAATAATCTATTTTTCCTCACCTATCAGGGCAGGTAAGCAGGAATCTATAGGCAGAAAGTAGTTCAGTTTTCTGACACTATGAAGTTGTGGGTATGCAGAAGGTTTGTATATTCTTTCATATTGGAGGATATGTGGCTGAGCAAGATTGATTAGCAAGACAGGTGGAAACAGGGGATTGGAAAGAGACTCATGAAAGTAGGAAAGAGACTCATGAATCAGATACAAGTGGTCTGGGCATAACTTCTTGCACTCTCCAGCCTGACCACAGGCCTATTTGAAAAGGGGCTTCCAGGGCCAAGCATCCACTGCCAGCATGTCACTAGTTACCGATAAAATTCATCTGATGTTAAGCTTGTGCCTGGTGCCAACCTCTGGCCAAAAGTGACATCATTTTGTCCGTGATCAACATCAAAGAAAGGGAAGAGAGGCTTAGTCAACCCACATAAATCTGAATAGAGGCAAACAAAGCTATGTCAAGCTGTGAGGATGGCACGGTGAGGAGAAAAGTGTTATTGCCACTTGCTTTGGGAGGACCTGCATTGCTTGCTCATGGCTCTGTGGTGCATGAGTAATGTGGTTGTCCTGCATCTCCGACAGTGGAAAAAGAATAATTATACTGCACTGTCACACAGCTCACTGAAGGAGGAAATAAAAAGCAACAGGAAGTTCTCAAACTCTGAGAAACATATTTGTGACATTCATTCATTGAGGAGCTGCTCTTGACATTAAAGCTTCTGTTTTCATGACTGGCTATTAATTGGCGGGAGGGGAGGGGGTGTCTCTGTTTTTGATTTTGTTCCTTACAGATGCAAAACTTGGGGCATCTTAATAAGCAAACTGCAGGAATGAGGCTGCGGTAGTAAGGTTGGTGCCTGTGAAATAGTTTCTTATAACAGAGTCCGAATTCTCAGGACATTATCCTTACATGACCTGGAGAGGACTAAACTCCTACAACCCTGAAGAGCAGATGATATGAGTTGTCAGGAAACTTGCAGCTGCGGGATAATGGCCTGAAACTTTTTACTAGGGTTGTTCTTTTTCTGTTGGCATTCTTTACTTTTAGTTCAGAAGTTCTCCCTAGGATTCTTTGTCTTTAATTTAGGTTTCTGCTTTCATACAAGAAAACAGATACTTTTTAACTCTCCAGATCTCTCCATTACCTCCAGGAGGTGCATGTTCCATTGCAGACATTCTTTTCCTCTTTTAAGTTAAATCTGTTTATTTCAACACATACAGCTATAAAAAAGAGATGAAGAAATCCCCTTTTAAAAATATCTGGAGATGGTCAGGGCATGTGTTCTGCTGTCATGCAGAAAGGAGGAGCATCTGGTTTGAAGAGAAGGTTCAATAGCTCCAGCAGCAATTTACAGTCATGAAGTATCAGCCTGCACCTGCCCTGCAGGCAGTAGATGAGAAGGGGAAGAGGATATCTCTTTTTTAAATTCCAAGTTACTCAGCAGAATTTTTTGTGGTGACTGCCTGCCGTCTTAAAATGTCTACATTCAAAGCTATGATGAATCCGCTGAGATATATTAGCCAATATGTGTTTTTCTGTCATTGGCTTGGACTAGTCTTGAGAAAGGCTGAGTTCTAGGCCAGGAACATAAGTGGACCTTGGTAATCCTGGATACCTCATAAAGAGGATCTACTCATGGTTTTCAGCTAGTTAATATCCAGTGTCATCTGCAAGAGAGAAGGGAAGCACTCAGTGGGATTTTTTTTATACTTTTTAAGTTGATATAGTCAGGATCAGTCTGTGTATTGGCTTCTGTCAGTCTCTATCCCTCCTCCTTGAACCTTTTGAATTCCTGTCCAGTTTCAACCATAGTTAGCAGGCTGATCACAGATCTTAAAAACATGTAAGTTCCCATAGGTTTAATAAAAATAAACATAAATATTTTAGCCTCACTAAGAGGAAGGGTTCAGGGTAAGCATAACTTTTAATAGACATCAGAGAATCTGCATCAAGCTTCACCCATGAGCAGCATCTCAAAAAACAAAACAAAACAACAACAACAAAAAACCTTCCAGCAGATTTCATGAGGTCTGCACTCTGTTTTGCTGGGCTAAGGAAGGAGTCATTAATCCTGCTACTGCAATAGCAAAAGAATGGGAGAGCAGACTGAGCTCCAAACAGGCCTACACATCAAATGGAAATCTGAACCAGGCATCAGTTCTGATGCTGGAAACGAAAGCTTCCTTGTTGCATTGCATGTCCCCGCTGGAGACGTGCCCCTGCAGATGTCAGCAGGCACAGCTTTACCAGGCAATGAGAGAGACTAATTTGGTTGTAGCTCCCTAACCCTACTAGCCTCAGAAAAGATGATTCACGCACCGGCAGGAGAGAGGAACTGACCTCTGCCCTTTTCTCCTTCTCCAATCTTCTGCAATTCTCTCCCTCTGCCCATCCCCTTCCCTACATTCTTCACCTAACCTCACCTAACACTGGCGCAGCCAGACCTCAGTGTCCCGGTCTGCAGGAAGTGAGCACGCTGGTTGACTTCACCCTTCAACATCTTTCATATGGATGGCAAAAATGGAAAGCAGAAAAGATACCCACAGTTTCAAACAATAGGAGAGAAACCAGATCGGGGTGTCAAGAATGCACTTCCTCTTCTGTCAGAAATACAGGGAAAATTTAAATAAATCATTCTGGATGGACACAAAAGATTAAAACCTCACATCCTCAAATGAATAGTACAATGCATCTTCTGCAGGCTCTTGACTTCTGAAATACTGAAATGACTGTATGGAATTATTTCATTTTGGTATAGTCCATACAGAATACAATGCATTCTATATAAAGATGTGCAAATGGCTTTAAAAGTAGTATTAGCACTATTTAAATATTTTAAATTATAAAAATGTAATTCAAATAAATGACAAGCTTGATGATATTCTCCAAGGAAGTCCAAGTGAAAGTCTGATTTGGAATAATTTACTCTTATTGAAAACATATCCCTGCAAAATATGTCCTTTGACAAAATGGCATTTTCTAATGAAAAAAAAAAAAAAAGTGTTCCAATTCATTGTTTCCATCAGTTTTGCTTATTGACTTGTTCATTTTTCTCCTAAAATTGCAACTTCCTCTTAAAGGCAATTTTTTTTTCTTCTCCAGTGCATTGAGACATGTAAGCTGCAATTGACTTTCATTAGTAAAAAGTCAAAACCATTCTGTTCTTCCAGGCATCTCACACAAAATGTGACTATTGTCAGAAGAGATTTCAAGCAAGCAACACAGCCCATGAAAGAAAATGTAGTCATGTGGCAGAAGCACAGTGCTAGATTCCCAAGGAAAAAAAGCAAAGCAAAACAACATGGAAAGACCGAGCTAGTCTTGCAGAAGCACCAACCTGCCTGGGAAGTGAAACACCCAACATACCATTTCCTCTGTTAACTAGGAGGGGCAAGGATTAATTGGCCCTTGAAAAGGTAATAATTTAAGCAAATGGAATGCCAGAAATGCTCACTTTCAGGGGAAAGTTTATAGTGCTTATATCCTGTCTGCTTTACTTTAATAAAATGTAAAATACTTTCAAATAAACTATATTTAATGGACTAGAGATACATATCCTCTGGCACTTCTCCCCCCGTCTTCACAGCGTGATTGCTGAATAATCCAGTATTTTTTTATGTTGTGCAATTTCAGTGTTAGCTCTATCCTACTTGGCTCTTGGGGGCTAAATTTTGTGCTCAGTCAAGACAGTAACCTTCTGGCAGTACTCTGGAAAGGCACAGTCCTCAGATTGGGAAGGTCCAAACTGTTACCCACATAGTCGTTTTGCTGTAGCCGTATCTCTTTGCAGAGTTCATGCAGTTCTTCATCAGAGGGCACTAAAAGACACATACAAGAAACCAACACAAGAGGAACTTTCTTGTTGTGTTCTTCATCAACGATAGCAATACATATACAATGATGATAACAATAACACTAGTTGACTCTACAGTAACTGATCAATAATCACAGTGTAGACCTCAAGATTATTTATGCACTGATCTCATTTATGGTTAAACTCAAAGGATGGCAATGTGCCTTTCTACTAATTCTTGGAAAAGTCTTCAACAAGAGAACAATCCTGCAGAAATACAAAGCAGCATGAATAAAGGTGAACGTAAATGACAGCTACCTACCCTGATGGTAAAAATTTAATTTCAGAAAGTTTCTGGGTTGTCCAGGTAGAAAAACAACTTCAGACTTAGAGCTGTTCTGAGTGACCTGCAGAGGCCGTGCAGAAAAGGAGCATGGGGACCACGGAGAGGACAGGTTGGAAAGGGTCTCAGGAAGTCTGTCAGGTGCCAAAATAACACCACCACCTACTCACACAAAGCCCCTTTTGCTGTCTGTCCTCTAATCCAGAGTCAATTTATTTTAAAACCATGAAAACCTTGTAGACAGCGGTTGGAATGTAAGAGTTGAAAAATTTTGCCACTGGGCAATGAGGGTGTGGGGGGTGTCTTCTTTTTTGCGCAACTTGCTTACAGGGCTGCTCTAAATCACTGCTGACAGCACTCAAGAAAAGAGAACAGTTCTGAATCTCACGAGGCCCAGGCTCATCATTCGATTACTGAGAAAAGCAGCTGGTTCAAAGCTCTTTATAGAGAAGCATTCCTCATGCACTTGCTCTATGCCTGCCTTGTTGTGAGTTCATCCTCTGAGAACGTGATGGTCTTCCAGAGCTCCAGCTTCTCGACAGTGTTTCCTGCAGTGACAAGCTTCCCTGAAGCTTTGCCTCCTGCACAGCACTGGGGAGATGCAACATTTCTGTGCTGCTAGAGCTGAGTAGATTGTGACCACAACAGGGAAAGGAGTGAGCTGTTTCTTAACATCTCCATATTCACACGGTTTGGAGATCCTGCAGGATCCCAACAGGGGTCTGCAGCCAAGCCGAAGTATTCTGTGGACAAAAAGGACAATTAAAAAGTTAGTCTATCTTCCTTCCCTATATCCTGTTGTTCATGTTATGGGAAAATCTTTGTATTTCTAAGAAATGGGGAGGTAAGAATCCTTTCCAGTATCCCAGAGACCTTATCATTGCTAAGGAGAAAAAACAGAACATCTTTGAAAGGCAGTGATGCTGTTTGTTTCATTCTCTTCAGAAAGCTGCTAAATTTCCATGCACAGCATGGGTAGCCACTGGCTTTCATCTGATTACCTTGATGAATTAGCAAAGTCATTGGCACATCAGGAGGGACAGAAGGAGAGGAATGGGGACATCAGCACTCTTTCTCAACTCCAACCTCATTACTATTGTCTGGTATTTCCAAGGTACACGACATCACAGAACCAAGTGCTTTTCTGCATCCTAGACCTGAGGTTTTTTTTCATTTGTTTGTTTTTTTTCCACAGATCTTCTCTTATATCTGCATCTCTGATATCTTTCTCCTATGTTGGGCTTTAATAGCATTGACGACTTTTATTAAAGGACAGTCCAATTGCTATATAGTCATACAAGAACTAAAACCTGCTGAGAGTTCTAACCCACGTAGTGGGGTTGCCGGTTGCATTAAAAGGAATTAGAGAAGGAGAAGCTAAAGGTATATGTGAGTGCTTTCTTTTTTTCTTGGCAGTCCTAAGGAGAAGGCATCTGCTTGCTAGATATCCTCAGACAAATAGCTTAGGACTTACCTTGGAAGACATAAGAAAAATGTCAGAGTGCTGGGAAGATCTTTCACAAAAGCACAGGAAGATGAGTTTTGGTTCATTAAGAGGGCTAGAGGGGAAACTAAGGTAATTTCCATATGTGATGGTGAAAGGAAAATCTGCCAGTGTTCAAGAACATGATTAGCCTTTCGGTGTTTTGTCTGTTAGAAGAGCAAGATTTCAGACAACGCATGGGCATGCCAGTCTCTTATTATAGACAATCCTATGTTATGGAAGTGGAGAGTCTTGGTCCTTCATTCTGATGAAGAGCAGAGACTGACAGGTTTTGTGTTGAGAGAGATTTAGGCCCAGTAATGTCTGGCTCAGTCCCTGCCAGATAGCTGTGTCTCTCTTGCTGCAGATGGGCACGAAGGGCACATGTCTCTTGCCCTTTAGAAACATGTTGCCTAGAGAGGCCAAACTATAACTAACAAGTAAAAAATGCTCTGCACAATAAAACAGAATGCCATAAAAGTGTCAGCGCTTCTAAACCTTTGCCTGGTGGGAATTTCTTTCACAGCAGAAATATCCATAGTTCCTCTGGGACCTGTGTCCTGCCATCTGCTTCTCATTCACTTTCCCCCTCCTGCCACCCCTTGGATTGGTTTTGGTAAGGAGAGCTTTGCACCAATTGCCAGAAGATTAGAATCCCATGTTTTGATTTGAAGGGTTCCCTCCTCTAAGGGAATAGTTGGCCTTGTCCAGTGACACAAGTTAAAAATGAAAACAAAGGGATACACCCAGTTCTGCTGCAATTCCCAAGCTGATTTCTGAGTTTCAGGTGAAAGGCAAGCCAGTGTTTTTCCACTTGACGGCTAAGAAGAGTTTATCTCTGGGGCTGAACGGCAAACTTCTGTTTCTGTGGCTCATTTGTTTCAAAGCTGGCTTGGCCTGGCTGGCGTGCCGGCAGCTGGGAGAAGTTTTAGCACCAGTGAAGGTGACCTGTTGCCTCCGGGTAGTTCTTGGAGCATGAAGGCTATTTCCAGACTCATAGGTCAGGTCAGGACTGGGGGTTGCAGTGCCATGCAAAATCCTTACATGCCCCTTCTAGCCATGCAGTTGTTCCCTTGCTGCCTCAAGCTGAATTTGTTAACCAGGTAGCATAGGAGAAGGGTACTGCTGCTAATCTAAATCCCACCCTTGGGATAAGAAGGCTTGATGTGGCACTAAAAATTTGAGCTCCTAACCCCTTTCAGAAAGCAAACAGGACTTCCAGTGCTGGAGGGTCCCATGTGCTTCTTTCCTAGCCTAGCCAGTGAGAGCTTCTTCTTGTCCCCTCTGATCAAACTGCTTCCCTGTTGTCTTAGTCATCTGCTTGGGACCATCAGCTGACCAGAGGAGGTTATTTCCTCCAGAAAGAGCCAGCACAAGGTATTCCAGCATTTTTCATCTACCCTGTCCTGCCACTCTTCTGCCTACCCCAGAACAGACAGACATTTTCTCCATCTGGATTCATTCCATCATTCACTTTCAGGGAGCAAAGCGGTGGCAAACCTAGCCTGTATGTGTGTGTGTGTGTGTGTATGTGTTTGTGTACTTTTCCCTGTGTGTCACAGGGAGAGCTGATAAACCCCAGCACTGTGTGTAATTGTACAAGGTTGTCCAGTGTTGCTGCCCACATAAATTTTGTGATTAGAAGAATGACAAAGATGTATTCAAAATATATTCAGTCAAATATAATCAGGCTTGCCATGACTGCTGCTCAGTTTGTCCATGTAACAGTGGGGCAGGGGAGAGTGCTGTAACTTTTCCATGTCTGTGGTCTCTGCTGAAAAAGAGGGAGGTTTAGATATGATATTAGTGTAACCTTCATTCCTTCTCTTCTGGACATGTCAAAGTGTTATTTATCCTTGGAAATTTCTCTCCTTTCCCTGCACACCCTCACGCTGACTTGTGCAATCTCAGGGGCGTCTGCTTTTGATCAGCAGAGAGCTCAGCAGCCTCCCGGGGGGCGCGAGCTCCCACTGTGCTGGCAGCCGGACAGCCGTCCTCCCTCCGGAGAGCCTGTCCCCGAGCGCCGGCCAGCACGTCCCAGCAGCAGAGTGGAAGGCAATGGAGGTAGAAAGCCTGCTCAGAGCGAGAAGGAGGTAGCACAAAGGAAGAGAAGGGAGGGAGCAGATGCTGCCCATGTGCTTTTGCTGCTTCTTCCTAGACGTGCTGTGATGAGCCCCCATGGCACATGGCACTCCCTGCCCACAGGCCTGCATGGGAGGGGAAGGAAGCTCTCCATTGCATGTGCCCTCCATTTTGGCCTTTCCACAAACTCAAGTGGCCTTTCCACAAGCTGGCAAAATGTGACTCCCTCTGGTATAAAGGACCAAGTGTTGCTTACTGAAGGTCCCAGAAGGTCTGGGGTTAGACATAACTGCCTTGCAAGGGAATTAACTCTAACATCTGACAAGCAGATAATTACGGCCTTGTGCCCTAATTAGTGGCATCTCCTGTAAACATAAGGGTGTTACACAGCTGACTAATTCTGCCTCATATGCACTGAGACACTGGGATGGTATTTAACACAGCCAGCAGGAAAGACATATTTTTACAACTAGAAGGAATTGCAACTTCCTCTCTTGTCTGTGGAAAAAGCAAGAATCTCTTTCTATACCTGCTTCAAAGATAGGGCAACTGTATATGGCACTTCTAGCATTGCTAATTGCAAGCTACAGTTCTACCCTACTGCAGAAGGGCAGTTTGCATTGCACCGAAACATTCTGATCAGTCCCAATGCAAATAATCCTCCACCCCTGCTCTCCACTTCTGAGATTTTCATTTTAGAGCTAGAAAAAAATGCACTAAAGGAAGACAGGATTCTTGGCAAGGGCTGCCGCTGGCTGCCGAACAGAACCTGAGCTGCAGCGAGGCAACCAGTTTGAAACCAGACTGTCCCGCATGGAGGATGGCATGCGGTGAATCCACCAGGATTTCATTCAAATGGCTAGGGAGGGCAGGCTCACCAGATGATGCCGATTATCATAGCTCAGCATTCCCCTTCTTTGCAAGTGCCAGGAAATCTGTCCTTTATTGTCTATGCAACCAAATACACACGCACAGGCGCACACACACACACACATACACTTGCGGTCTGTGCGAGGACTTGCGTTGATGACAGGGTTGAATGCTTGGTGCAAAATCTTTTGTGACCACTGGATTTTTTGCTGTCTTTCCTAAGAAGCTTTTTTATATGTTCGTCTATTTGCTTATATGAAACATCCAAAGAGCTTCTTATCTCGTGCAAACTCAGATGATGATATCTGTTATCGTTCACATCAGGGTTTTTTTTGTGCTCTGTTGCTTTTTACAATTGTTTCTAAGCCTGAATCACCTGCCTACAGTGTGAAAATCACAGTACACAACAATGTCTGGCCAAATATTTTGACCACCGAGGTAAATGCGCTGGCCCCAGTATCCCCTTTGGTGCTCAGCCATTGCTCTTTCTTTGTTGTCATGCAGCTTGAATCCTTCTCCCCATTACTCAGGTTTTGGATTAAGTGATAACAAATGTACAGAGCTGTGTTCAGCAGAGGATCTACTAGGGCGAAGCACCAATGACACATGTAGCTTGCAAGAACAAGATCGGTGGAGGCAAGCAGGAGGTGCTCTCTGGGTCAGGAATTTTAGCTGAGATTCTGGGGTTTCTCTCAGCAGAGGAATGAGAAAATACTGGGAATATCAATTCTTGCAGGTGAGGAGTCACTTTTCATCATACAATTGCTGGAGAAAGCCACGGCACACAGAGGCCTCAAATAAAGCACAGACAAACCTTCAGCGGTCGTGACTCTGCGATGAGCTCTGCCAGTGTACTCAGAATAAACGTGCTGCTTTTCCTTGCCTCAGCTTCCCCATCTGGGAAAGAGAGATCCTGGTCCTCACCTCCGTTGTAAAACACTCTGAGATCAACCCATGGCAAGTCCTAGAGAAGTTAATGCTACAAGTATTTTTGCTCCCAAGTGGGATATTCAACTAAAATATTTACAAATGTTTAGCAGTCAGATATTTTAAAATCAGAAGATGTATTTTTCCATGAATGTTTTACAGGCATTAAAACAGACATTTCAGATTAAACATACTCTGTCTACTTTTGCTGAGCAATGTTTGAGTATGTGCAAACACTGAAGTAATTGCAGCATTAATTGCCTGTCTGCAAGTATTAATTATCTTCAAAAACTGATGTGATCACCTGGAGTTATTCAGGGTTTTCTTTACTCTCACCTTTACGGGTATCCAAATGGTATAAAAGTCACTGTCGTGGTTTACAGGGGTTTTAGAGACGAGAAGAAAAACTGTTACTTTTCTTAAGATAAGCTTAAAGGTAGTAGTGAGTATCTATTTCATGCCTTTCTTTTGCCCTGGCCTTTTTGCTGCACTTTCCTCTTGTGTAACATGGCTATATATCACTATTATTCAAAATACCAAATACAATATTTTCCTGTGTGCTTTGAGCAGTAATTGCAAAAAAGAATTACTGCAAATTGGGAATATTAGGCCTTGGGCCTCTGTATGCATCTATTGAAAACAATGAAAAAAATTCAGATAAAGTTTGTCCTCCTTTCTTTACTGAGGCTTGGTGGCACTGCTGCGCAATAGAAACCTGCCCCAAAGGTCTTACAGGAGAATAAGGAGAAAAGCAGAGTGGTCTGTCAGATTCTCACTGAGCCAATTTCTATGTCTGGTTTGGGTAACAGCATGTCCTTAGCTCAGACGCCAACCACTCCTGTTACTAACTGAAGGAGGAGAAAAGGAGCATGGAAACTTTAATGGTTAACTTTCAGGGAGAGTAGAGGGAAAAAGAGAAAAAAAATCTTCTTTCAAGTGGGCAAAATCAGAGTGTTTCTTCCTTTCCTCCCTCCTCCCCAGTCAGGACAAAATAAATACAGTAATTTCTAATGAAATCAGGAAGGGGGTAATAGTTCCTGGAAGGGGAAGAGAGAGACTGCTAGGAGAACCCTGCCAATGGTGTTCAGTTACTACAGGGAGAGCACTGAGCAGCCCCAGGAAGGAGCTTTGTGGGACAGATTCCTTTGGCTAACTCAGATTGATTTTCGCTTTTTCCATTGGGCAATAAGCTTTTTTTTTTTTTTTTTTTTTTTTTTTCTTTCACTTTCTTGCACTTGGAGTGTGTTACTATGTGTGTTTCAATCCCAGGCTGTCACAAACAGTCCCATTCTGTTCTCTCTTGCGTGCCTACAAAGCAAACTGCCATCCTACTCCTTTTCTCTCCCTGCTGAGGTGCTGGGAGGGATATATTGCCAGGAATCAACAATGCTTCCTCAAAAACGTTAATGATACCAATCAAAGCCTTGTTTGCAGGCCCCACACTGAGCACTGGAAATTCTGAGCATCAAATAATAGGGATGCCACAGCTAAAGATCAGAGAGAGCATCCGGAGGGGACTTAGTGAGGACAGCAGCATAATCTAGTATCTCTTTGTAGTTTGCAAACACTGTTATTCCCAGCACTTCTAGTAAGTGATATTAGAGCATTTCAGCCAGTCAGCAAACTGTACAATACATTGTTGCCCACTAGCAGATGGCCTGCATCCATTTCTTTTTCCAGTTTAGTGGCAGGGCCATGCAGCACAGTGAGGAAAAGTTAGATTCTGACCTTGTTTTTTTCACTGCAGCGTTATTTATCCCATTGGATGGTTTGAATCTACACAAGCCCCTGGGAGGTGCTAAACCATGGATCATTGTGTGCCAGATGCTGTATAAATGCCAAAGGAAAAAGACCATGATCCAGGGAATTTATGATTGGAGCAGCAGGCAAAAATATTCTATAGTTAAAATATTCTATAGGTAGATAGGGAGTAAAGAGAAACCAGGGAACTAAAAGTTGGATATTGTTCAACACGATAGTGAAGACTCAGCAGGACATGATGTCCACAAAGCTTTAATGAAAGCCACAGGGAGACCTAAAACTGGAATCTGGGTACCTCATTCCTCTCCTTCTTTAACTCCAGAGTGAATTCCTCCTTCTCTTACATCCCAAGATTTTTTTCTTTAACCATTGTGTTTAGCTTCTCTGAGGCTTTGAAGATTTTCTTCTTTTGGTCCAACTGGAGCTATTTCTCTAGGTGGAGAAGGAGTCATGAAGATGAGAAAGAGCAAATGAAATGCACTGTTGGGGCTTTGTGGGTGTGAGCCATGGCCATGCAGGCAGGCAGGGTTTGAGCCCCAAGCTAACATGGCTATATCCAATGAGGCACAGACCTGGAGTGGCTGAGAGATTTTGCAAGTTGTGGGGCAAGACAGTCTGCCAAGTTGAATACGGAAGGCAGGAAGAGGAGGGGGAAGGCTTTTCTCCAACATGCATGCGTGGTGCATGCTCACACCACGTACAGTCCTGAGCTTTGGAAAGGATTAAAGGCACACGCCTGTTCTATTAACCCAAGTGAGGGAGGCGCGGGAGGTGCGCGTATAGGAGTGGGGAAGGGGGGAGAGCAGAAATAACACAGTGCATTAACAAGATAAGAACTAGACAGGGACAAATAATGTATCGTTACACCCCAGAGACAAAAGGGCACCATCCAGAGAGCTGAGGCTTACACGCTAATCATCTTGACTTTGTAATGTTATACAAGCAGGGGCACATTCTGTGGCTTGGGAGACTTTGCTGAGTAAAACCCTGCAAGCCACAGAAAAATGCTTAAGCAGCCTTTTAAAGCCTGGCAATATTCCAGCCTTCCTCCCTCCCCCTGCCCCCATCCTGCTACCCCCAGCCCACTGCTGCAACCCAGCCAGAGGAGCAGGAAAGCCCTTGGGACAGGGACAATGGGAAGATTAAAGTGGCAGGGCCAGTCGCTGCACTCTTGTGAGTGAGTGGGGTGGCAATGGAATATCTAAATTCCTGTGCTGCAAAAGTCTTTGGGTTGAGCCAGGAGAGGAGGTGGGGAGAATGGTGTTCCGAGGGAAGGGCTCCTGACCACAAGTTTTGGCTTGGCTCTTGTTGCAGCGGGGCTAAGCCACTGCATGCTTCTCCCCTGGGCCCTAGGGGAGGTGGGCAGGGGATGGAGGAAAGGGTCAGGCTGTGACGTGCAGCACATTAGCGGGGTGGGACCGTGGCAGCCAGAGGCAGTCTTGCAGCAGCCCTCACTCCTAAATGTCACCCTCGGTGCTCCCAGTCTGAGCATGCTGCTCTCCCTGCTATTTCAGGAGGTGGCAGCCCCCCCTACCCCCACCCCCGCCGCGATAGCCTGGAGCCACCAGCTTGTAATTTGAAACAGCAAAATCCCTTTTGGTCGATCTTCCCACTTCAGGATAAGGCAGGGCCTGTTCTCTCTCAGCAGCATAGTCACTCAGCACTTCCCTGGCTCCTATCTGCAGCGCTCAGCTCTTTAGGATAAGTACAGCAATGTCAGCTCCTGCCTGTACCAGCCGCTCCTCCCTGCCCTGCCATCCATCACAGCGGGGCTGCTGTGCACTACCCTCATGCTGGCTCTGAAGCTGACAGAGGGAAGTTTTGCCAATGGGAGGGAATTTTTAATAACATGAGGTGGAACTCTGCCCATCCAAAAAAAAAACCCCCCCCCCCTAAAATCCTAAGGTATGTGCTAGACCAGTTGGAGTATGTGCAGAACTGGGAGGGAGAACAGAAACCATCTTCGCCTCTTCCATCCTGACTCCAATGCTAAGCACATCTGCCAAGCAGAGGTCAAAAAACACCTGGAAGAGTGGCTGTCTCATACAATGTTCCCGCTGCAAGCCAGGGCTACTAGTAGGAGTTTCATGTTATTGTGCAAACATCAAATATTTGCTGAAAGGTTGCTGCTGTTGATGCTCTAGCATCTTCTTGATAAATTGGTAAGGACAGGGAGAAATAAGAGCCATTGCTTAACTGTGAAATTCTGAATAGACTGTGCTCCTGGTGAACTGGTCATGGGCATCCTGAGGCTGGGATGTAGAAGCACTAAGTGTCTGTGGATTGGTTTTAGATGTTGTATCAAGCTCTTCAGCACTCCATGAAAAGGAGTGGAAAAGTGAGACAAGGAAGGAGAGTCATATCTCTTCCACATAACTGAAAATTTTACCAGAACAAGTAATTTCAGAAGACGTTTGTGCTTCTTCAGGCAGGAGAACAGTGGCGGTTGAAAGAATCCCAAACTACCATTTTTCCTCCAGTTTCAGACCTACAGCTCTGTCTTCTCAGCATCATTCTGTACCCCTACTCCAGAAGGTGTCCTGGTAAAAAGGAAAAAAAAAGAAAAAAAGGAAAAAAAAAAAGGAAAAAAAGCATATTTCATCCTTGACTTATAAGGACTTGCATTTGCCTTCTGTTATTTTGCTCCCCCTTTGTTGAAGCAGTAATGGGCCTTTTTTGTTGTTTTCAGGCAGCGGTTTAGCAAAAATTAGCAGCCTTACCTTTGGTTCAGCTTCTGTACACACCATTCTGAGTGCTTGATCTGTGTATAAATTTGTTGTTCTGTTGCAACTTTAGATGTTGTCTACTTTTATGTTTATTTTCATCCACAGGTTTGTGTGTTCTAAAGTTTGTCAAAGAAAGGGCAGCGATGGGAGTAGGACAGTATCTAGTTGGGAAAGCATTTCTGCATGTTAAAATTACAGGAGGCAAGAAAGAAATCACTTGTCATGTGAACGAACCTGTGTGTGGTGAGGTTTGGGATCGTTATTCTGTCTGTGGGGATTTGTTTCAAAGTGTTGGACCCACTCCCAGAAAAAGTTGTGTCTGTCCCACATGAAAGTTATCCTTATGTCAGAAAGTTCTGTTATTCCAAAGGAACAAAACTGTCAGATTTCTTCCATCTTTTCCTAGTAGTGTTGCTCTGCCTGTGATGGCAAAAGGAGGTTATTGAGACAAGATTTATGCAGAGAAGCAGAGGTTTTCCAACTATACTTGATGATACTACATACCTGATCTCCCTGTCCTGGTCCTCCAAGGAGACTTACAAAATACCCTAGAATTCTGTGCTGGAAAACTAAAAGCCATAATTCTACTGGATACTAAAAATGGTTGGCCAGAAGAATTTATTGGTATGTAATATGTTGTATAAAATTTTATAATTTTCCCTCTGCCTTGTCCACAATCAGACTTCAATATGTGATAGGCAATTATTGTATGCTAAGGGACAGAAAAGAGAGGTGAAAACTTAATCAACTTCCCTGTTGTGAACATCTCCTGCTCTTCAGAGTTAAATGATCCTTTCTCTCAAAGTTTTCTAATTGATTGTTGTAATGACAAGTAAGGTAATTGTTCCCTTTGTGTACATAGTTTGAAATCTATGGCTTCTACTTCTTAAATTAGGAATTATGATGAAATGTACAGGTTATGAAGTGTATGGGATGTTTTGAGTTAGGTGAGCAAGTGTAAGAAAAAAATATTGTCTTTATCTATCTGCAGAACTATTAGACAGACTACTACACACTTTGACCATAGCCAAATCTTTTTATAAGTTGAAAAAATAGCACCGTGTTCTTCATATTTTGGTTAAATGCTCCAGTAATAGAGCAGAAATTGGCTTAATATAGTTAGGCAGCAAACAAAAATCTGAAGAATTATCATTAATGTGATGGCTACTTCAGATTCAAACTCAGCTGGGTTTGGTCTTGTGAGAACAGTAGTGGTGGTGTTTTTTTTCTGACTTGCTTTGGTTCAGGGACCTCCTTCTTGTCTTTCTGTTCTTATGGCTATGATGGTATAGGTCCTAGGACAGGATTCTGGGCCAAGTGAGGTCGTCCTTCAAATTCAGTCTCACTTTAGATTTTTCCTGACTAGGATGAAGTAGTGGCTCAAAGAAATTTTATGTCCTATCTATGCAATTATCAGCAATTCTGAAGAGCTGGTTGTAATTTTCATTCCCAACTATTCATACGGATTGCTAATCTAGCAAAAGATCTGTTGCACAACCTGAAGATGAACTACTTTTATTTAGAATTTCCAAAAGATTCTTATTCAGGTATTTTGTCTTACAGTAATTCACATGGTATTTGATGCAGTCAGTGGGTTTTTGCAAACCAGATGAGCTTACAATTTTGTTGATTTTTGTTAAAATTGCTTCCAATTTTGTTTTTAATGAGTTGTTCTTTGGTTGGTGCAGGATTTCAACTGCAGACAAGCAGCATGGAGGTTGCAAAAACTGATTATGTCCTGTTTACTGTCCTCACTTTGGTCTTGAATTCATTGCATCGTCAGAAACCTGTCTGTAAGCCTTGGGATGGGGTCATCCTTGTGCTAATCCAAAGGTATTCAAATGCTGGGTTCTGACGTGCATTCAGACTGAGTAAATTTAGATTGACAAATTTCTTACAAATTTTTGTTTCATAACCACATTTAAAACTATTGGCAAAATACTCATGAAAAAGAAGACTGGCAATATTCTCGCACATTTTCTTCACTAGTTACAAAGCAGAAAAGAAGAAAACTTCAGCTTTTGTGGCATGGGGAGCTGAGAACATCCTCCTTTTTGATATGCAACTTGAGCAGATTTGGTCTGGGAATGATTGAGGAGAAATAAATCAAAACCCGCATAGTGTCACTTTTCTGGGGCGTAGTCATTTTTCTGATGGCAGCCATAACCACACTTCAGACTCTTTTTGCTTCAATTTTGGATCCATTGAGAAATTTAAGAGCAAACATATCAAGGGGGAAGGAGGGCAGAGGATTCATTTCAGTAAGTGACTCACTTCAGACAAGATAATTTATCTTGTGAAGAGCTGTGTGACAGAAACAGCAAGGGATCAGCAGTGAGATATTGTATGTAAAGTGTTTCCATATTTTCTTAGGCTACCAAGTGGTTATGTGCTGGGATCGTTTTGTTAACCAGTAGTAGGCAGCAGGGTGAAAATGTGTTGCTATTTTTAATGGTATTTCAGAAATTGGACATGCTGGTGTCTGAGGAATGATAGTTGCATCAGCTCCCTTTGAAAAGTTTAGTCTTGCTATTCTTAAGTACTTTATTTTAAGTGTGTGTTTTTTGTTTTTTTGGTTTTTTTTTTGTAACCAACTCAGTGCCAGGGGACCTGATGCTGTGCATAGAAATACAACGCTATGTATAGTACATCACTGCAGATATGTCCCACACTTTCCTTTCTAAGGTCACACAGCTCTGGCAACACACAAAACTGCAGTTGTTGGAGATGGAAAAGAACCTAATGAGCTCATCTGTCTCCCTTGAAGGCTAGCTCCCTGCCAAACATTTTTTTTCAGGAATTTAGTCCAATCTAATTTAAATGTTCCAAGCGTTTAAGATCTCCTGTTATCTCTTGAGAGACCACTTAAAGGTCAAATACATATCAGGAAGCACTATGATAGGGTTTAAGCCAAAAATTCCACTTCTTAGCTTTACCTTTTCATGTGGAGCTCTACTTCCTAGGACTACCCTAACTAATTCCTTTTCTTCCTTTACCCTTTCATGCCCTTCACAAGACTATTGCAGTTCTAGATGTAAATTTCTCAGATATGAGACTGGATTTTCACTTGTCCTAGTGCTGTAGTTAAAAAAAAGAAGAATATCACCACAAATAACAATTAAGTTTATTAATATTTAATATTAATATTTCATTTTATTAATAACTGTATTTTATTAATGTTTGTGTTTTATTAATATTTAATATTATCAAATAATTAATATATCCAGCTTCTCAAGAATATTTTTCCCCCAGTAAACCTCTTAATTAAAAAGTTTATGCAAAGATAATAATCACTGACTAGGTCTGTGGAAAGTCACATGAGTCTAGCTTCCCAGTGCTGTTGGCCACAGACCCTTGTTAATGCTCAAAGTTTCATTTGGGCTGTCATGAACGATCTTCTCTAGCTTCTTACTGCTTGGTAAAGGCAGCAGGATCCCATGAATCTGAGATCACTCAACATGGCTTGGCAAGTTGCTTACGATCTCTCAGTAACAGAAGTAACTAGCTTCTAGCTTCTACTTATCATAGAATCATGGAATGCTTAAGGTTGGAAGGGACCTCTAGAGATCATCTAGTCCAACCCTCTGCACACGCAGGGTCACCTAGAGTATGTGGCTCAGGACTGCGTCCAAGCGGGTTTGGAAGATCTCCAGAGAAGGAGACTCCACAACCTCCCTCGACAACCTGTTCCAGTGCTCTGTCTCTTGCTTAAACCTGCAGTGATCCACTAGAAACTATATACTCCTGTCTTATTTTCCATCCACTTTACATGATTTAACTTCCTAATCCATTTTTCAGCTGCAGCTGGAAACACTTAGAATGTTTCTTCTTCTTCATCCATAGGCAACATTTAAAAGGGGGAAGGGCATGGCACTAAGCCTGACAGTTACTGGAAGGGTCCTAAAGTCTGCTAAAAGACTGTAATTACCACCCATTTGGCAGGTGAAAAAGTGGACGGATTGGGAGAAGCCAGGCTGTGCTTGCAGCTTCAGCCAGTACCATATCCCTCTGACTTATTTCACTATTACCTTGAGCAAAGTTTGGTGATAGGATGGACTCCAGCATATGAGAGCTCTGAGGACAGGAAAGCTTTACATCAGTAGAGTCACAGAGCTAGGGCCTCATTTGCCTGATACATCATGAGTCCATATGTCTAGTATTTACTCTACACAAGATCAGTAGGAATGGGTACATTTTCTGTTATTATCAGTGTGACTTTTGATTAATAGCCAGGTCTAAAACATCGGACAAAACGCTTTTGTGGTACCTATGTTCTAGCTTCAAATACAGGCTGGTAGGAATAAGATTGTTTGGATTATCATTGCAACTCTTTTTAGACTTGCTTTTGTTCTGCTTTCTATGTTTAATATACATGCCTTCTTTAGTTCTTTGAGGGTTGGTCACTGAGCTGGGGGAGTCAGCTTTTTCCTGGTATTGCAGTACTTGGATGCTAAAAATACCATGAGATGATTAGATTGCATATTCGTTTCATCCTGTGAATAATTCAGTGAGGTATCAAAACAATTGTGGGGAAATACACAACCTTACAAATACCAGAAGTGGGACATTTTATTTGAACTTTCCCAGAGCACTCTGTTTCCAACCTCAATCAGAGTCCTTTATGGGCGTTCTTTAGGAATTGGGAGATTCAGCTTGTGGATAAACTAACTGAATGATAGTTCTGTGAGGAGAATATACACAGAGGGATTAGTCAGAGACCACCCAGCATATCTGTGATCTAGTAGCATCTGTATGTAGCTCTCCAGAGGCAGAAAAAACAAAGCATTCATTCATTCCTTGCTGCACCACTGTTGTGTGTATGGCCTTGACAAACAAGTCCAAGAGAACCACAACTACATGAAACCTCAAGCTGAGTGAGGTGCCATTTCAAGAGGCACTGTCGATTGCTTTCTGTTCAACAGCTAGAATACCTTTTTAAAAGAAAATTTCCATGGATCAGCAACATCTCCTGAACCCTAAACTGAGCCTGTAGGCTTATTGTGGATTACGCTACAAGCCTAGAGAGAGGAAATCTTGTAATTTTTTTTTTAAAAAGACCTGTTAGGGAATTTACTAAAAAGCACTCATTGCTATTGTAATTTGTAGATTCATCCAATGGATGGATCTTTGAGGGAAAGGGCTGATTATGACCAAGTTTTGCATTTGAAAGTAAAGAGCTTTTGAGATTTGTTGAAACATCCCATTCCAGCATTTCTAAAATGAAAAGAGGGTGGAGGATTTATTGGTTCAAAATTACTCTTTGGCTGAGCTGTTTTTTTTAAATATTAGAAAAGAAAATCAAGGCTTAAAATTGGAATTTAACCAACTTTGAAATGTTTTGACTGATGCAATACTTCTTAAATAATTAATTTTTGAACACAAGATTTTTGGCTTTGTCCTGATTTAGAGTGGAAGGGAAAAACTGAAAAATCTTGAGAGTTTTGGAGAGAGGAGAGAGATAAATTTTCCTATGTACTCTGCTTATAGCCAGCATGGAAATGAAATGCTTTTAAAACATATCTGTCAAAACACCCCAGAAATGACCAAAATACTGGTAAAAAATCTGAGTTCATCATTCGAAATATACATATTGGATTTCATATAAAATTTTTCCAATAAATGCTTGATTATGATGTTAAAGCAGCTTGTGAGAAAAATAGACATTACCATAAATAATGAAGTTGAAATGTTTTACTTGTGCTTGTTCAGACTAGTCTAGTTTATCCCTACCTGAGTAAAAAATAGCAGTTTCTTCAATGAGAGGTAGTTATTTGCTGTCATCCTAATATAAGGTCACTCCCATGAGGAATCTGTGAGCAACAAATAAGGCCATAAGATGGTTGTGTGCACATTCTATGACTTTTTCCCTTTCACGTCCTCTTCTCTTGAGGTCACTGCCTTGGCTGAACAACTTACCTCCATCATCTGAGTCATAGAAATTCTCTCTAGATGCCTTGATCTGAGTCCTCTAAGTTACTAAGATTTGATGAGCTGTATAGGAGCATTGCAGGGAGTCCTGACTACACATTTGGACTGGATCTTATTCCTGCTCAAGGGAGAAACCTCCTGCCCATCTTACAGAGGCTGACAGAGTTTTGGATGAGGTCATGACAGTGCTACCAAAGTCTGAAGAGCTATGTGCTATGACAGGACATTTGGTCTTTCTTGGCTAGTGTATACACACAGAACAGTGAAACTTTCTTTGTAAGATTTTCTCCCAAGGTTTCTTCTCTGGACACTTCATCTCTCTACTCAATGGGTTGCCTCAGCAGGATATAATAAACCTGTTTATTTCAGGGTGGGATGAGTCATTATACTGAGAGAATATTCTCTCTCCTTTGACTTCTCTGTGAGTTTAGCTGAGTGGCTTAACCTACATGCCTAACCTTAGACTCATTATTGCATTATGAGATAAAGCTAAGAAACATAAAACCATTGCAGCCATTCTGTTATCAAAAGGCTCTTTTCAGACGGCCTTTCTGTTCTTTATTTTTTTTTTCACCTTTCCTTAGAGAGCTCTTTAGAAACATACAGACCCAACTGGACAGTTCATCCCATAGTGAAAGTCAGCAAAACCTTTAAACATACTATTAGACCACAAGAATCACCACGCTTAGAGAGAAATATATGCCTTGGCTGTTCTAACTGAACTGAAGCTTTTGGGTTGGATCATACCATACTTACAGGAAACAAGAATTTATCATTAGCTGCAAAGGGGAAACTAAAGCCTTGGTTAACTGGAGAAAAGATATCTGGTCAAGGTGACTGCATTCTAGAAAGTGATGGCTCTGCAAGAGGTTGTTAGAGGTCACCTTGGAAAACGAGCTTAGGGTCAGAAGGAGCTAAAAAGAAGTGACAAGGAATGGGAGAAGTGCTGTTATCTTAGTAGAAATGATACTGCCACATCATGTCCAGTTTGGGGGTTCACACTGTGAAATAAATGATGACAAAGATTGTACAGCATACAGAACAGAGCCATAGTAATTTCTGTGGAGCTGGAGAAGGACAATTGTGAGTAGGATTTCTTCAGTTTACACAAAAAAAGGAGCAGTGATAGGTGCTGCTCAATATTAAGTGGTAGGAATTGCTCAGCTACGGTACCCTGACCACATCAGACAGTGTAAAAATATGTGTTGTTTCCATCCATGTTAACAGGACATCTATGGGAAAACCATTGTCTACCCATATATTCAGAAAAAGATTTTGGCCTAGCTGAAGATTTTGGATTTCAACAGATGTAGAACTAGGATAATATAAACTGAGGAATGATGTAAGCAGAAATTTTAATTGGAGCACAGACAGGATTTTTTGTTGAAGAAAAAAAAAAAAAAGATTTATTTGTGAAGAAAGTGCAAGGGTTTCCAAATGGTATTACATGAGATCAGAGCGATCTCTAGGACTCCACCCAGTCCATCTATTCACTGTATAACTGCATGGGTAGGGAAAATGCTGTTCTTTATGCAAACAGGCTATGATTTTGATTAAAAATAGATATTGGCACTTGGGTGCTACAAGAAAAGATAAGCCTTTGAGTTCTCCAAGAATCAGCACACTTTCTGTTTCACTTCTTTTCATTGGAATCAAATGCATTCTTTCTCTCTTGGCCATATTCAAAATGAAATGTCTAAATTCTAAATGAATTATATGAGCAACCAAAGGAAAAAAAAAAAAAAAAAGGCAGTATTTGGACCTGAATGTTCGGCTGATTGTTAAACTTGCTTCATCCTACTGAAATCAGTGGAACTCTGGCAATTTACACCATTGGGAATCTCAGCACACATAGTTTCCTGCATAGCAGATGCACAAGACAGATTAGGAGACTTTCCAGATGAACTGTATCCTCTAATTTTCCCCTAAAAACTTTAGCATATACTCAAGATAAAGTATATGTATTAATTTCTGTGTAATTTGTTTGGTTTGCTTATGTTGTAATTTCTTTTCCCATTTTGTAGTTAAGAAAGATCTGAATCATTAAAGGTGCCAGGCCAAACTTTCTTCTTTCATAACAGACTCAGCTCAATTGGTCCAAAGTATTGGAAGATTAGATAATTTACTATATTGAGAACATAATCTGCGATGTTAAGGTAGAGAGAGGTTTCTCTCTTCTTGCTTTAAAGGCCCAAGTCACACTCCACCCTGAGCAACCTGGTCTGATCTCATGGCTGACCCTGCTTTCAGCAGGGGGCTGGCATAGAGCCCTCTTAAGTTCCTTTTCATCTTGAATTATTTTATGATTCTATGATCCTAAACTTTTGAATAGTACACAACCTTCTGTGACTTTATTTCATTACTATTGCTCTTGTTGCAATCCATCTTGTCTGGAGGTACTACATTTAATTTTTTTTACCGTTGCACAAGGGGTTTCAGAGGGCAAAAAAAAAAAGCCTCTCTATGATCCTCAGAGCCAGATGCAACTGCAGTATGAGATATTTGAGCCTGATAACTGTTCAGCTACTGGTGTGTAGCTGCTTCCTCCATGGAAGCCCAGGCACCCCAGGGATGAAGCTAAAGGAATACTTTCTAGCCCTTTACATTTCAAGGCAGTGTTGCTGCAAAGGTTGATGAATAGCCTTCATTGTGGACGTTCCTTCCCTGCTGCAGCTCCCACCCTTGTCTCAACATTCCCATCTGGATATAAATCTTGCTTTTCCCTGTTCCCTTCCCCCACCCTCTTCTTCTTCTTCCCCTGCAGCCTTCTCTATCCTCCCCGCTATCCCAGCCTCCATGGAAAGCTGAAAAGCTGATAAATAAATCATACCTGCCTAGTTGACCAGGGTGATAGTCACCCAATCCATAACCACTACACGATTTCCTTAGCCAAATGTTGGAAAATGAAAAACACACTGTCCTTTTGAACAGATCAGTATCTGTGTACATATAGAAATGTTATTGTGGGACTACCAGTGTATCTATGTTAGAGTCTATCATTTTCTGCCATATACTGACCCAGGCAAAAGCTTTCATTGAGCACAACTTGCCATTCACTAAGGGGCCCACTTTTGGCTCAGGCCATTATTATTATTTTGTAGATATTCCCTAGTCTCTGCCAAATATACATAATATATATTTATTTATATCCAGGAAAGAATCTGAATTAATTGAAAGTTACATTAACTCTTCTAACTTTAAGACTATAATGAGAACCATTTACAAGATATTCTTCAAATAGACTCCTACGTGCAACCGATTTTGTGCTTTACTTTCCAGACTTGGAGAGGCATTGAAAGTGAAAAGGAAAAACTGTGAAATTTATGCCAAATTTTTGAACTAGCCCTGAAATTTGCATCTACCTTGTACTCCTGATCACACATGAATTCTTAGCAAGTGGAAAGGACACATCTATGACATTTTGGGGCAGCATTCAGAGCTGACTTTGAAAGCCTAGTGTCTCCAGTGTCTCATGCTGTGCGTAAGCTAGATAGTTGCAGGAAATTAAAAAAAAAAAAAAAAAAAAAAAAAAAAAAAAAAAAAAAAAAAAAAAAAAAAAAAGAAAAAGAAAATTAAAAAAAAAAATTAAAAAGGGGCATGATGTGAAGAAAGTATAAGTTGGAAAGGGACATTCATGTTACATCATTTCCTAAGGGTGAGAGGTGCCAAGCTGCAAGCAGCTCTGGAGATAAGTGGTGGGTGAGGTATTGGTTTGGCTATTTTAAAAAATGACTGAACATTACCGTGGTGGAAAGAGGGAACATTTCTCATGACTTGTAGATCCTGCTATACTGAATTACGTGCATACAGCTTGTTGCAACTGCTGTTCCAGGAAACAAGATGAGTATGTGTGTAGGAAATGAACAAATCGCAACAATTTGCGATTCTGCATCGCTGGTGTCTTGCACCATGTGAGAACTGGCTGAGATAGTCATGAAATCTGCTTCCACTTGCAAAGTGATAACAGGAGAAAGTACAGCCAAAGGGAATATGCCAGTCTACAAAACTAATTTGAATCTGCCCTTGGGCCTTTCCTCTAATTATCTGACACTCAAAACCAATGAGGCAAGGTGGAGCCTCCCTTTAATTCAGTGACCCACCAAGGGCAACTTTCATCAGCATCTGTGAGACGGAGATTGGTAGATCCAAATGGAGATTTCAGTTCTGAGGTCAATTTATCATCTCCTGGAAGTGCCTCTCTTCTCTTTTGGCATGGAAAAGAAATCTGGGGCAATTATGTTCCCAATTCTGCACCACTGGGAGGTCAGATGAGCATGAGTCCTAGTGCATAAGGGAACTGTTGAGTGCAGACAGGGAAGGGGAGGAGGAGATTTGATACTTGTCTAGAAAAAGGAGGTGAGTTTCAAGGGAAGACAAAGTTGTGCCAGAAGAGATGGACTTGTCTGTCAAGAAAAAAACTGAGTTGTATTTATACCCTGTGGTTGTCTGGGAATATTTGTGTGAAAATTTGCTTGCCAGTGTAAGGGCCTTGATTTTCCAATGTGAACTTTCCTGAACAGTTCCTTGCTCAGCCTCGTGCATGTGCTTTTGCTATTTTTGCTTTAAAACAGAATTTATTTGGAAAGATGCGGCTTTGGTACAGATACAACATCGGGGTTGATGGAAACATGGAAACAGTCCCTGAGTGTCATCCCATGTAGTGACAGTGGTTTAGTCCATCTGAGTACCAAATCTAATTCAACAAGACAATCTTTCCCTGGTTTGGAAGACAAGGAAGAGGGGGTACAATTTTAATTTTTTCTTTCTATTAAATGTTTGGAAACAGACTGTAATTTTCTGGAATGCAGTAGGATCTCCTAAATGGCAACTCTCAACATGATAATAAGCAGGCAAAGAAATGTGTGTGCACAAGCACACACACATACACCCATGCGCACACATACGCACATCTCAGCCTGCTGGGCAGCCTGCCCAAATAGCACTTGATGCTGCAAGTCATGATGATTAGCAGAGTTTCCTCCTGCAGCCTGCTTGATAACAGTAAGATCTTCTTATACAAACACACATTCAGTGTGAGGGGAACAACATTTACTTTGTATCAAGCAGTGACTTACAAGATCTCTTTCTGTGACAGCTGACAAAAGTAGAGATAAACAGTGAATTAATAAAAGATAATGTTTTGAGATGAATATGCCAAAAAAGTTAAAAATATCTATAAAAAAAGTAACTGTGATCATAAGGAAATAATGTGCCAATGTTCTTATCTGCCTTTCTGGTTACATTAACAGCTTCTTTATTTCTGTGAAAAAGGGGCAGGATGTTATCTCGGTTATTGCATTGCCACATTGGACAAAGTCCCCAGAAGTCAGGTAAAGTCACTGGTGTTGGTGGAGGCTTGTACTAGACCAGAAGATAATTGAGATTTATTTCCCAGCCTCTTCATTCACATCTCTTTGGTGGATTCCTGTCATCTGTCTGTAACACTTGCACATGAAGAAAACTAGCCCCCTTCTCCATGACCTAAAGTTTCCATCAAACCTATCAGTCCATCAAGGGGGTTGAATATGTTGGCTCACTTGAACACATCCCACTTCAAAACACTGGAGCAGACAGCACATTGAGGTCTAGCTGTCCTTCTGAGGCTTGTAGGCATTGTCCAGTGACTAGGATGTGGAGGAATCTGGTCTCAGCGCAGATGCTGACCTGAAGCAATCTCTTACTCTTTTTTCTCCTATACTTTGATTTTTGATGCCTTGCCATCAGAATTATTTTTTTCCCCAGTATGTGTGCATATAGCATCCAGTGCATGAGGAGCAGTGACCTTGGCTGAGAGTTTTGATCTTCTCCTGTGCAGACTTCGGCAGGCTCCGCTGCCTCCCTCAGCTCTCAAAGAGGCACCCTGGCCTTAACAACAGCCCTGGGGCTGGTGTGGGTGGCATTAGAGAAACTGCAGCAGGTGAAATCAATGGATAATGTCAGTCTTGCACTCCAGTCAGAATCTAATGTGCATAGAAGCTCAAAACCAGATTTTTTCATCCAGTTATATTCCAGCTGGTAAAATATCCCCACCTTCCCTGACCTCAAAAATAGCTAGGATCTACACTTGATGTTAATCCCTGGGGACCTATAAATGCCTTGAGTGTCTCACCTCCATAGGATGCTTATACAGTATAGAACTTACCAGACCACAGCAAAGTCTTATCACAAAGGTTAAGTTTCCTGCCCAAGGTTGAATTGATTCAGTTTCCAGGTCTCCTTCAATCTTCCAGCTTTGCTGGCATACCACCTTCAGGTGTTAGACTTAAAAATTGTTCTTACCCACTTCACCACTGCTTACAGGAGCAAAACATCCCAGCCAGTGCTTCTTTTTCTAAGCCAATATCTTCAGAAATAATAAGTTCTTGCATGAGTAGCTGAACTAATGAAGTCAGTTTTCCTGTGGAATGGTGTCCTCTTTTCCAGATGTTCCTTTCTTCTGCTCCCTCCATAATAATCATGTTTCTTATGTCCTTTCCACCTGGCAAGAGATGATGTGCCCTGCAGTTAACATTGAGAAAACAAGAAAGATATGACCTTTGCATTCTGGTCAATCTAGGGGAAATAATCTCTCCTACAGAAAATTGCCACAAGAAAGAGATGATTTTTACTTTTGGAATAAGTATAAATGACAGTTTAATAACTGCCCTGAATTTTGTTGTTCTCTTTCACTTTGTTTGTATAAAGCATTCCTGTAAGCTTTTTTATTATTTGAACATAATTTATTTATTACTATTTGAACATAATCTGAAAGTCTATGTGAATCAAATGATTCATCTAAAATACAACTTTTTTTTTTTACCTCACTGAAACATGTTTTCATTTACTGGTCAGCATACTTTGATATTATGACAATGAAATCTTTCGAAGTCCCCTGGTGAAATTTTTAGTGTGTCTTTTCACAAGAAATTTCACAATGTTGGCTTTCTGTTCTAATTTGGAATAAAACCTCTCCTCTTTCAAATGCCAGAGTATCCTAAGGAAAGGAAATTCTGGTTTCTGACCAGCTATAATTATCATCCAAAAGCAGCAAATATTTTACCAAGAAAATAATTCTATAAACACTAGGTTTCTATCAGGGAGGGGTGGAAGTTAATAAAAGGACTAAGTATTGATTGAAAACCAACTAGTAAAGCCAGCCTGATTCTTTCCCCATATATAGCCTTTAGATGGAGAGTATGGCAAAACAGCACCTTGAACAACTGGTCTCCCTTCCCTCCATCTTCCCCACCACTGAAAGGGTTTCAGGGCAGAGGGAAATCTGAGTCTGCACTGCACTTTCGCAGCTCTCCTACATTACCCTTCTAATTTTGGGCTCACATGTGGAACAGGAGTGTTTCTCAGTGAGCTGTGTTTGTTTCTCATCTAATAGTGACATCCCTTGGGTTTCATAGCCCTGAGGAGGACTAGAGCTTCACCCTGGGGGCTGCATCTGAAAAAGGGCAGCACTAACATTAGGGCACTTTGTTGGAGATGTAGTGTGTTGAGATTCTACCCTGTCCCTTTGCTTCTTGTACCACACAGGTTTTCTATTCATTTCCATTTGAGTGTAGTCCAAGTTTGCCCAAAGCAATATATTGTGGCTTTGCTTTCATTTATTTATGTATTACCAACCCTATGTTTAGGTGTTTGAATGTTCAATGTAGCCAATTAACATTTTCAGTGAATGTACCTGCTTTCTACCTGAGAAGGAGCTTCCACGTTTTGGTTTCAGATCGCTGTTTTCGTGGCCTGTAAAACTTCACTCCTTCTATGCCTTCCTGGTGTGCTTCTTCCATAAAATCATGTGAATCTCCTTTACTTGCTTGCTGAGAAAAAAAAATAAAATAAATGTGCTTTTGAGACTAGTAAATAGGCTCATAGTTTTAGTAGGTCTGCTTAGGAGGAAAAAAAAGAGTTATTAAACTGAGAAATATATAAGTATATAATTATATAAGAATTTATATACATGCATGTAAGTATTTATAAATCTTTTAAACATTAATACTTGACTTTTTCACTGAAAAAGCTGCAAAACTTAGACCAAAACAGAGAAAGCACTCTGTGGAAATTCTTGCTTCTTTCCTCTCAAAAACCTTATATTTTAAGAAATAATAATAATAAAGCAACTCTTGAAATCTGAGTTCAGAAGCCAATTTGGTGAGGTGAAAGACTGAATATGGTGAACCTACTTCCAGTATATTTCTACACATCAGAAATCCATTAAATAATACTGTGGCCTTTTGCACAAAAGAAGCCTAGAAACTATCCAGCAGAGAAGTTTACCATTCAGCAGGACAAATGTATGTTGTGTTGAGAGAACGTAATCTTGGAGTGCAGCAGGGATGCTGCTCTTAATGTTTGGGTTAAAGTGAGTTGCCGGTATCATTGGTGGAGTTTCACATGGAATGGGCAGGACCTGGGAACAAGTCTTCTGTTGCTTCATGGTCAGTAGAAACTGCTGTGTATATTAATTCCTTTCAAAGACTCATTTCTTCTTTGTTATTTATACCAGTCTTATTTATTTGTACAGAAAATGACCCTCTGAATTGCCTGTTCACTGTTTTGTCACTGTTTTCTAAGACTAGATTAATTAGCCATTTCTATTTGGGAAGATAATGTAGTAAATCTGAAACAATCTTTCAAAATACATGTAGTTTCATACATGAAGTTTTTACATATATGCACACAAACCACACACACACATGTCTGTATATTTATGAAAATATATATTTCAATAGATTCATAAATTGTGAAGTGAGAAGAGGCCTTTGTGATTAATTTGTGTCTTGCACAGCAAAAGAATCAAGAGGCTATCTGAAATTAATTAATCTCTGAAATTAATTCTGTTTAAACTACAACAAGCAGATAAAATATATTTTAACTGTCAGTTCAATCTTGATTTCAAAATCTGTGGTGAGGGAGCCTTCACCACAATCCAGGTTTTTACAGATACTCATATGTATACAAATGTATATTAATAAGCACACTTACATAGTGACTTAAAAACTCTGACAAGAGCTCAGTAAAGTAGGAGAACTTATCGAACACAGCAAACCTCTTCAGGCACGTTAAAGCTTGCAATATCTCTTTGCCAGGTCAGCATATGCAAGAATCTTTGGAGAGAGTCTAAAGCTGCAATCCACTCTTAACTGCTGTTGTGGCTCTTCAATTTAAAGCCATATGCTAATATAACAACACCCTCCATCCCGAAAAAAAAAAGAAAAAAAGGCAACATCTGTTAAGAGAGACTGAGCTTACAAAAACCCATCCTGCAGTTCCAGCACTTGGACAGCGATGGAAAAAACGGAAAATAGACTTCACACCCCCAGCACGCCATCCATCAATAGAGTGTGAAAGAAATATAAGCATTACTGCTCCAGCCTTTAGGTGCCAGGCATAATTATCTAGAGATTTCAGAGCTCAGTTTTTGCTTTGCTCTGCTTATATAGCTGAGAGCTCCTCCTCAACTCCCTCCCAGCATCCAGTGCATAAAGATGCCTATAAGAGCAAGAGGGGGAGGGGAGCAAAAATAAAATAAAAAATATTGCAGCTTTGAAAAGAAAGCAGATGTTTCTGGGATCTCAAATTAAGTGTGTTAGCTATGGGTTTTGCCTTGAGCTTCCAGAAAAGCAAATACCAGAGCCCCCGTTTATTGGCTGTTTCCTTGCTCACACTGCAATATGGCTTCCAAATGGAACAACACATAGAGCCAAAAATCAACACAATTGCTTCAAAAAAGTGGGGATTTTTTTCAGGAGAGGGAGATGATTTTTGCTTTCCGTGAAAATAAAAATAATAAAAAAAAAACACCTTTTCAATCTGTGCAGGACACTCTGAACCTGAAAAATTAAGTCAAAACATCGGCCTATCCCACTCTCTTCTTGTGGTAGAACTGTGTTAAGAGAGACCCTAATCAAACCATTCAATAAAGATGCACGTGTCATCACTCTTTTTATTAGCATCTAATCGGGAGTGTGTGGAAAGAAAGCAGCGCCCACCAACGATAACTGCCACAAGCTTGATGTTTGTCAAAACGCATAGGAGCTATTGGGATCGTAGAGCTGCGAACATCTTGCCAGAAGTGTTGCTGTTTTTCCCTTACATTCAACATGAGCTTCCCTCTCACTCCCCCAGTTGTTTAGACACAGCAACAAGACGCAACATCTTGGAGGCATGACAGTATTGCCTTGTCTGTCTCAGGCAGTGCCACATTCCTCCTTTTTCTTAACAAAACCCTGGCCCCAAGTGAACTGCATAGTGGCCTAGGTAGACAGTCAATCCAGATGGGGAAGGAGGCCATTAAACTCTCAAACTGTAACTGTCACAAGGCCTTCTGGCAGCTGAAAAGGCAGCCACTGAGTGTTTAGTAAATAGAAATGCTTCATTTAAGGAATGTGGAAATATTTTGCTTTGTTTGGAAGCTGTGGCTATCCACTGAAAGTGTCCATATGGCAGGTTTGCAGTGATGGATAGAAGTTGGAATTTTCTGCAGAAAGCAAATGATTTTTTCATAATCCAGTTTTCCATTGAGATAAATCCTCCATTTTCTCATAGATGGAACTACAAATAGTTGCGATAGAAAATTACAACCAGATATAATAAACAGCTGTCTTGTATGAGGCACAACTGATCACCTTGTGTGAGGCTGCTATGTAGCAAATAGGTTCTGGCTGAGCCTGCATTAAGCAACGCCTGCTACTAAAAGAGTGCTATAAAAAGCCATGGGGTTTTTGTGACGTTATTGAAGTCCTCTGCAATGCTATTTGTCAGGAAATCACAACACATTTTTCAAAGACTGTGATTTTTGGTATCACTTGTTTTGTCTGCAGATGAGAGGGAGGAGGAATAGGAAGGTGGTAAGTTCATTTGGGCTACACTTAAGGACAGACGTAGTACCTCCCAAATTTGTCATGGAAAAGACAGGGGGTTATTCAGTCCTATAACATGCTGAATTTTTTTTTGTGGTCTTGAGATAGGTTAAAGAAATGCAAAGGCAGACTGAAATTCTTATTCAATGGTCATCAGAATATGGGAATTACTTGTGTTTCTTATTAGCAACACATGCTTCCCACATTGGCAGGCTTCAGCCTTTATTACAAAGCTCTTCCAGCCTTAGAGAATGATAGCAGTAGTAGCTCTTGTGCCCAACAAAATGATAATTTTGACAATATGATGAACTGTAGGGCATGTTGTACCCAGAGGGGTTATTTTCCCCTCCTCTGCTGTATTACATTGATGAATATTGTCTGTGCACTTCTATAACTTACCTGGATTCTCCGGATCAAGCTCACCCAGTTGATTTTGTCTTCAAACAGAGCTGGAGACACTTGTAGACTTGGAAAATGAATCTTTAAATTTTGCATTCCTACAGAATACTTTTTGTACAAGCCTGATCTATAGCCACATATTCATTCTAAACAGAAGAGAGGTGCTCACTGGGTTGAAAGTTGTTGTTCCTATTACTATGACCTGCCTATTGCCTTAAGATATATTGACTTTAAGGTTTTCTCTGGGCTAAGCAAAATAAATTTTCTCCTCCTCAGTACCTTCTTAGAGATCTTTGAAAACAATGTATAATTATTATTAAGATTGCTCGAGGTTGCTTGTTTTCTGGATCTGAACACTGGAAGTTTTTGTTTTGGTTTGTTTTGCCTTTCTTTGACTTTTATTATCATTCATTTTTCCAGTCATATTTTCACAACTAGTCTTTTTTTCCACAACTAGTCTTTTTTTTTTTTTCATGAAATTAATTTAGGAAGAGTGTACAAGCCTCATTAGCAAGAAATCTTGCTTTTCTGTTATACTCTGGAGTAGCTTCCTCAGGAATTGTTACAGATTGCAACATTTGAGGCATTTAGAAGTAATTCATTGTGTGTAATCAAGTACTGAAATGTCCTGAGGATGAAGGCCAGGACTTATAGATCTAAATACATTTGAATTAAATTAGAAATACCTAGACAAGTACACTGAATGCTTATGGATATTCATTACTGTTCATGCAGCTTTCTGTTGGAGAAAGCTTGGGGGCTACATATATGCATCATATGAATAAATAGAATAAAGGATAATTTGTTCCAGTGCCAGCTGGATTGTTACTTGCTTGGTTAATTACAGAGAAAATATTTGTAGGAGAAACTAGGTAGAGCTAAATCTCTCAAGGTCCACCTTCTAAAACTGACTTTGCTTATATCTGTAACCTAACAAATTTAAGTCTACAGAACTTAAGATGCCAAGTCTAAGAAGTGCCATATTGCTATTATCTCAAAAAGATTTTATTCCAGAAATAAATGTCTGATACAGAATAAGGGTTTTTCTAGACAGCATCTCAGTAGCTGTTCTCTATTCAGCAGTCTTACAACCACTCTATTAACTTGGTGAGTGTGCTGTTGCACAAAGGGTAGTTAGCTCATGATCTGGGGGATAATTTGGTGCCTCCTGAATGGTCATGAAGAACTTTGGTCTCATTCACAAGTTACAGAACATCAGCAAGACCACAGACTGAAGCCCAGGCAAAGCTGGGTCTATGAAAGTCTTCCAGAGCTAGAATTACAAAGCAATGCTTCTCTCCATATTTAAAATAAAATTTATTGTAACCTTAGATGTTTACATTAGGATCCCAGTACTGATTGTTCTGGCATCTTCTGTACACATCTTCATAAGAGATAGCACCAATGCTAAAGGTCTCGGGCCTGAAACATCTAATAATGTCATACCAGTATTTATTACCTCAAGTTTTCAGTTGAGAAACAGATAAATTCATAGTGAGTTCAATAACTTTCTGAGGGTCACAGAAATAGTCAAGTTCACAGGAATGTAAATCAAGAGTATGTTTAAAACTTTAGGCATAAAATTGAATTTTTTGCTGATGCCCCTCCATTTCAGAAGCCCAAATCCTAGGCTTTGATGCATAAGTAATAAAGGACCCCAAAACACATATTTCACAAGAAAGAGTGAAAAAGGTATGCATTGAGCCCTCCTCTTTTATGTGAACTGTCTTTTAATTCAGCATTCCAGCTGCCAGTGGAATTGAGGCTATACCACAAGTTGTGTGAATATAAGCATCTTCAGGACAGTTATGTGGCAAGCAGTTTGGCTTTTCTTTAGGAACTGGATAATTCTGTCCTGTGGCGGGTTACAGGAAAAGGTAACAGCACTGGGGCCAATAGGACATCTCTTGCATGGAGGCACTAGATCTGACAATGGAGTCTAAGTTAAGATCGTGGTGCTTATTTCTTTTTTCATGGTGCAAGGGGAGAATCGGTTGGAGAAAAGAAAAGAAAAGAAAAGAAAAGAAAAGAAAAGAAAAGAAAAGAAAAGAAAAGAAAAGAAAAGAAAAGAAAAGAAAAGAAAAGAAAAGAAA
>VZSV01000018.1:4430563-4444212 GCA_013398735.1 Nothocercus julius
AATTGCCCAATCAGCAGAGGAAAAGATCCAACACTTCTGAGAAAAGCACAAGGGGAGACTTAAAATCTCATTCCCCAAGAAACTGATTTATCTTTCAAGGTTTCAGGATTTTTTTTTTCCCCTCTTCTCCTCCTGCTATGCCTAAATTTGCCCTTCTAATAACATTTTTATAATATACCATTACACAAAGAACACAGCAAAAGCCCATTCAGCTCAAGCCCAGCTGCTTGTAAAGGCTGCATGAATGAGCCATTTTTTCTTTGCACTCTGCTCAGTGTGTTTCTCAACACCTCTGAATTTAATTTTTTTTTCTTTTAAGGAGGAGTTGAGGCAGAAATTTCCTTTTCATTTTATAGGTCAGTTATCTTTTTATCAGCTCTGCTCCAGAAGCATGTGGAGCATCTCTTGAGCTCGGTATCCGGTGATCCAACAAGCCCTTTCAGTAGTATTAGTCTCGTATCAATTCACCAGAGAAATACATCAAAAGGATATAGTTTTCACTATGTACTGTAGTGTATCATACCCACTAGACCCATGAGAATGTTTGCTATTGTGTTCTGCTTCTAGCAGATGATGAAGAGGCAAACTCAACCACAAGAAGAGACTATTGCAGACAGTGCAGTAATTGCATAACCCATGGCCACAAGATGCTGTGGATGATTGCATTTTCATAGTTTCAGGGTGAACTGAATAAATTGAGGGGAAAATGCATCTTGGAGTATCTGAGTTGCCACTTTTAATTTAGGTGGACAGTGAGAAAAAGGCAGCAGAAACCAGTGATGCTTATCCTCGTCTCATGTTGTTTCTAGGCAATGCTGTGAATTCCTGGCAAAGAAAAATGCCAGGTGAGATTTCCTTATTTTCTCAAAGTTTTATCCAAAAGAAAAATTACATTTTTAAAAGTCAAAATGCTTCATTTACATTTGCCAACTTAAATCAGTTTTGCTTTACAACTGAACCAATCTCAGTCTTCATAAAACATTTTAAAAGTTCTTATTTCACAGCAAATCAAACATTCGGTGTTTTATTCAAGTTGAATTTTGTGGAATCTCCTCCAACTCTCCTTTGGAAAGCAAAGCTTAACTGACTTTTTTTTTTTGTGTGTGTGTTGGGGTGACATGAAACTTCTTTTTCTTTCTTGACTTCCCAAATTGGTTATATTCATACAGCTGTCCTTGAGAAAAGAGCTGACATTTTTTCCCCATGCTATCAAATTTGCTATTAAAACAAAACAAAGAAATAACAGCAATGGCCTAGAGAAATAGTCATGGAACATTGGAAACCAAAAGGGAAATCTTGCCAATTGCAGTCATTTTTCATCCTCGAGGGGAATGAGGGGGTGAATATTGTTATATAGTTTGCTAAGTCACTTGTAAAGCACTTTGGGTTCCTTCAGGATGAAAGGCATTATATGAACACAAGTTGTTGTTATTAGGACTTGTGAAATGTGAAGACATTATTAAAGGTTGTGGTCAAATTTCCCTAGGCAAAAAGAAATTCCCCCATCAGTTTTGCTCCCTCCAACTGGATGTTTACAAGGTGCTTGTAATTGGCTGATTCCCTCCTCAGTTTTAAACCCCATTTCAGTGGTCATGTTCCTTTTCATTGGCAGCCTATTATTTAATTTCTCGGAAAGGAGTTTTATTGGGCAGCTCTCAGTGCTCCTGGATGTCAAGCATCCTTTCTTATTTGCTGTTCTCTATTGGTACATCTTTTCTGGTCCCTGAGGAGCAAAGTTAGAGAATTCTTTATGGGTGAAGTTTTGCCATTTAGGAATCTGAGGTGAAAAAGACTCAAAGGTAGACCTTTATCATCATTGTTCCCAGCATGTATCTATTTCTGTGAGATGATGTGGTAGGGCAAAGGACATTGGAAACAATATGTTCTGCACAGGCTGCAAATAAAACCTAGAAATTGAAATATCCACTCACAGCAACAAATACATTAATATGCTCCCCTACTTTTTGTAGCCCAGTTCTGCCAAAAAGTGAAATGCAAATCTCCATGATACTTTATTTGGTGTATGGGAACCTTTCTTCTACCTGCCAAGCATTCCTTTTACACCAAACCTCTCCCTGCCTTGTCTCCATCCCGGGGTTTAAAGAATGGCAGTGAGGCTGACACTCTGACAGCCCTTCTTTGAGAATTACCTCCAGCACAGAAGATAAAGGACCTGGATTCAGTCCATGTTTACCTGGATAGTTGCACATTTAATAGTAAATGCCACAGAGATAATGTGCTGTTAAGTTTTACAAGCAAGCAATTCACTCAGCAGCTAGCTTGTGGTTTTTGGCATCGGCTCAAACGCTGCTCTCCCAGAAGGTCACAACATATGAAGAGAAAGGGACGAGTTAGCATTCATTTTAGATGCTTTGTTTGGAAGGGAAGAAGATGAGTGCAACTTAGATTTGGGGCCAGGAAGGATGGCTTTGCTGTATCAGTTCAGTGAGACACCGTGAAGAAGAAAAAAAGCAAGGGTGGACTTTAATGTTTTGCTAGTATATCCAGATACTGGAGCACTGAATGGAGGGACTCCAGTGATATTCTCACCAGAACTCCCTGTAACTTGCTGGGTGAAGCTCGAAATTTCTCTGTGTATTGCTCTGATGAAATCATTCTGCCTCTTTGCACTGTCAATTTTTATAGCCTTAGAAAGATGAGCACAGTCAGGGAGTCTCCTGACTAAAGAGCAGATCACTGGAAATGAAACAGCAGCCTGGGAAACAATACTGGCTTTTGTCCATTTTTTTCCAGTCTTCTGGCAATGATTTAAGTGCATTCCCTTGCAGATGTGCAGCATGTGCATTTCTTTGAGTTAGGCCACAGGTTTCTAAAGGAACTGTGCAAAAAGCCCAGCAGATTAGAAAGCACACCAGGATCCTTGCTTTATCTAATTCAGCAGAGGGAGAAGCAAATCTGTTGTTGCTGCCTATCTTCGGTGCAATGGTTTGCCAAACCTGGGGCAGAATACATTCTGCTGAAGCACAAACCATAATAAAAGGTTACTGGCCTTCTGTGCATCCATGTCTCTCTGAAAGTAACAACTGTCCATCTGCAGAAGCAGCATGGCCTCCCTTGCATGGCATGCTATCCCTTTTCTTTGAAAGCTACAAATGACCCATGCTGAAGAGGAGGGAGCAGGATTTACTGCGTACTAGAAAGGAAGATAAGGGAGGGGGCTTTGGAAAAGGGTGATACTGTGAATTGATTTAAATTGCTGTTTTATATTTTTTTGAGGTAGGGATACAACAAATGCTTACAATGCTCTTATCTTTGATGCAAGCACTTTAGACTATTTTAAGCTTTTGAAAAAAAGATTAACAGAACAGCATGTAAAATGTTCTCAGCTGATGCTCAGGGGAGGGGAAGCTGTGACTAGGGAAGAAAAAGCCTTTGAAACTTGCTGCCTCCCCCAGTTGGAGCCATGTCAGGGTTGAACTGCATAACCTGTTGTGCTCCTGGTGTAGTTGTGGCAAGATCTCTGTGGTAGTTCATGGAGAACTGCCAGACACAGGCATTTGTCTAGGAAGAAAGGTGCTCTGTGCTTGGATTGCCCCTCACAGAAGGGGAGAGGTGATCATTAATACTGTGACTTGTATTCATGCACTTTAGTCAGGAATAACAGGGGATAAAACCCAATCAGCTTTTGGCTTTCAATCAACTCTTTTCTCAGTTTCTACATCTTCTTTAGGTTGTTAAAAGTATTTGGGAAACCTTCCTCTGCTTTGGTTTATCTCTTGTTGGAGGACTCTAGCCTAATGGTGGCTTTGGGAAGTCAAAGAATTGACCTTTGGGACAACAATATGAGTACAGAGGGGATTTTGTGAATCCAGTCCTGAAGGGTTTCTGCCTATGCTACATAAATAGAGGAGGTATTGCATGTATTGCTTGGCATGGTATAATCAGTATGTGTTGAAAACAAGTGAACTGCTTTTGCATCCATGGGAGAGTGTTTCTGCTCAGACCACTTGACTCAGTCTTGGTGTAAGAAATTTACTGTAGAGGGAAACTGACTTTAATGTACAGCCTTGCTCTAAATTAGAATATATATATTTGCACCACACTTTCACTGACCTTGCAGAAAAACAAGGAATGTGTTTTTTACTATGTTCATTTATATATAGCAGAACTTTGCCTGTGTTTTCACATTGCTCTGACTGCAAGACATCACAATTTAAAATAAAAAAAGGCCCAATTAGCAAGTAGGCTCCAACATTGCAATTTATTAATCATTTGAATAATTTTATCTCGGTGGTTACTTCTGTAAAAGTCATGTGAGATAACATGATGAAACCTTTCTAGCATATTTTTGCTCAGATTTTCTGAGAGTTTGGCAGGAATACTTGACCTTGGAGACGAAGGTGGTACAGGGAGGAGAAGAGCAGGATTTTCTTGGCCTCAGAGTGTAAATGCATTTAATTGCCTCACAACCCCCACTTCAATTGCCTTTCTGACCCTTCACTCCCTTCTCCTCTATCTATCCTTGTTTTGCAATTAACAAGCTGAAACATTTGTTGTAAAGACAGCTAGCCTCACTGCAGTGCCTTCAAGTGGTGGACAATCTACTGCTTTGGAGCTGTAAAGTGCTTTCTTGCTAGAAACACTGAAAACAAAACCTAGGGTGTTTCTTTCTTAGTCTAGATTTGTGAAAGCTGTGGGGAAGGGAGGAGGAAGAACAGGGGATAAGCGTCCTGAATGTCCCTGTGATTCTGTTGATGGAAATAAGAAGTCTTCTCATGTTGTCTTTGCTTCTTGTGTTCTTCTAGGTATCTTAGCGGATCAAGAAACTTATCTGATAGAGAAAAGTCTGTATTCCTTTAACTTCAGAGCATGCTTTGCAGGTTTCCGTTTGTTATTGACCATTGTTTCACCCACTATTTAAAATATGGATATCAGAGCTGAACTCAAGATCTTGGTCAGAGTGTTTTTAAAGTAATATATGAAGCTAATTAGGGCTTTCTAATTCTAGCTCACATCTCATAGTATAGTGTTGCACATTTATGATATGAATGGTACACGTTTATGATGGTCAGCTACCCCAGTTGCTCTGTTGGGTTCTCTGCAACTGGCAATACACTTGGGAGAGTGTGTCTTTTTCCAGGTCTGTCAGTCTCTGAGTGTTTCCACTTTGATGAAGTAGCCCAGCAGGAACTCAAGAATTGAGAGTTTAAATCTGCTTTTGAGTATGTGGATTGCTGAATGTAAAGGAATTGCTCTGGTCTCACAACCTTTCTACTCAAGCCTCTTCATAACCTTAATAGTTATGGCTAGTTATAGTTACTAGTCTGGCAGCTAGAAGAGGGCNCTTTGTCCACATCTCATTTCAGGTGAAGTGCCTCAGGCCACTCTTTCAGCAAAACCAGGGTCTGTAATTCAGCTTCCAAATTCTATACTCCCTAAAAGCTAGACCATCTTTTCTTTCCTGTGCTTTATCAATAGGAACAGTACTTGTATGGCACTTCTGTATGCAAGTTATTCAACTTTGCAACTAGCAGCATTTCATTTCATTTCACTTCTACACACGGTGACTTCACAAAGATACTTCCCTTTTTAGCTGTTAGTTCTGATTTGCAATTAACTGGTGCTTTTCAGACAGCCTTTATGTGGCACTGGGCCTTCTCCTTGATATGGTTTCTGCATCCACGTTCTACAGGTCAGTGTAGTTTTTATGAGCTCATACCTGTACTGCATTTCTCTGCCGTGACTCAGTAGCAGACGGCCAGCCTCTTTGCTCCCAGAGCACCATTTTATGTTTTGAAACCTCCTTAGATAAAGATCACTGTGGATCTGTCAGTCAGTGACCCATCAGGACAGATGTTTACAATTAACTTGCTCAGCAAACATAGCCCATGAACTGTGATAGAGTATGAATCATCTCTGTGCCCAGTTTGTCATTTGGGGTGACAATAAGCAGCTCTTTAGTCTTAGAAACTCTAGGTTAAAGCTAGCTTGGCTAGTTACATATTTATAAACGCATGCAAGGTTTAAGAAAATTTTCTTCTTGGTCATTTGTAGTCAAGTAAGAAGATATTGGAATTTTACCTATGCAATAGCCCTGTGGTCACTGTCCCACCTCTGGAATTTTATATTAGCATATATCAAAGTAGTCTTGTTAATTAAAAGCCTAGAAGAAACGAGGATATGTTTGGATCAGAGCATGGTTAAAGTGCTGTGGGAAAAAGAATCTCCCACAAATCTAAGGAATCTAAGAATCTAAGGAAAAGAATCTCCCACGAAAAAAGTATTAGTGGCTGATGTGACCTTATGTAAATCTTAAACTAAAAATGACTTCTGTCTCTCTCCTTTTCACCTGTAAACACCTTTCTAGTAGAGAAATGGAACCATTACCTCACCACACATTTCACCTGATAGTGAAATTTCAGGTGCCTCTAAGGGGGCTCTTTGGTACTCTGAATATCTGTGGAAATAATTGACACATTGACACAACATCCATGAATTAATCATACTCTGGCACATTTTTTTCTGTTTTGCTTCCATCTGACATAATTTGATTAGCTAATTTTACTATGAACAATGTAGTGATATGTCTCATGCTATGGATGCTCTGCAAATGTTCTATCTTACTTCTCTTTTAATTATTTCTATTTAGAACATGGGGAAACTGAGGCACAGAGCAGTAATTTGCTTGACCAGCATTATATGAATAATGATTGCTGAGGATGGGGTATAATCAGAGTTTCTGACATGAGTATGTTACTAATGAGGCAAATGTCAAATCTAGGTTTTAATTCTCTATTTGGGAAACAACTAGGTAAGATGCTGAGTTTCTTCCTTAATTTGGGCCTCTTGATAGCTGTGGGCTTCTTTTGCTGCTTCGCTGTTTATCTGTCTGTTCTTTCTTTGACTCATTTTTACGTAAAACTCTTCTGAATTTCCCCAGGGCAGGAAAACTTTTTCCCAAAACTAGGACATACTAGAAGCTGTAACACTAAGAACACTCTTCAAGGCCTTCATCTTTGGTTTCCCAGCTACACTGCACCTTTGTAACAAGCTGTCCTCTTAAGTGCTTTTCTGAGTCCTTGAATTTATTCCAGCCTGTTTCTTATGGGTGTGAAACCTGATCAGTGTTGGTGGCTCTACACAAAAGGATCTGGAGTGCTGGTGAAAAGCTCCCAGGCTTTTGACGTGCTTTTTCTCAGATGGGGTCTCTAACAGGAGAAGGGTCAGAAGTTTAACTTGAGTTTGGTTCACAAAATTCAAAGAAGGACTTGAGCATCAGTTGGTTTTCAAATTGAGCAAAACCTTGTGTTTACAACATAGTTTATTGCTCCTGGAGAAACTTAGGTAATTAAAGTGTGCATTTCAGCAAGCATCTCTTGTGTACTCCCTGAGACCTTCTTCCCCAAACCTGATTCTCCTTAAACATACCTGTCTTTGAAATAAGAGCTGTTACTGGTGTGCTGATCAACATCAGACATGCTGTTTTTGAGTTTGGAGGAGGCCATTTTTACCCCCTAAAATGGATTACAGTAACAATTTTCAGTGGTTTGGTGCAATGATGATCAGGCTCTTCCAGGGCCCAGTGCCAGGTTGTCATTGTACCATGAATGCCAAATATTTGCAAATGAGAATAGCCATGAAAACACAGCAGGAGGTTGTAGGATGGCTATGCAATACCAGGGTCATGGCCCATGCACTTCAGAGTCACAGAATCATGAATAGTTTTTTAGCATCCCTGTGTTTCAGATGATAGTCACAAGGCCTTAGGACCAGCCGAAGAATAATTAGTATTTTTTTCAGATAACAGAGGCTAGATTCACCAGTTTCTTCAGTTAAGAGGGTGCCTGGGGTCAATCAAAGTTCAGTTAGAGAGAACTCAACCATGTCTGATTTTATGCATGTCCCTAATGTGCTCTTACGGAAAGCAAATATCGTAGCCATTTTCCACCTTGGCCTTATTGTCTTAATTATTTATCCCTCTCAGGAGCTGTTGCTGGTGCAGAAGCTGGAAATCTTGTGCAGGTGCAGACTTACCTATTAAAAAGTAGGGTTCATTACTCTTGTGGCCCACATGTTGCCTAGCCAGATGTTTCTCCATCCCTCTATTACTCCATACTGTTCCCTTGTGTTTATATGAAGGTAAATGAACTTTCAGGACAGCAACTTAGCTGTGCTCCAGACATCTATCCTGGATGGAAATATATCTGAAACAGCATACTGCAGATGCTTGAATAGTTGTTCAAGTCTCTAGTGAAAAGAGCAAAAGTACTGCATGCTTCTACAGCTACAATCTGGCCTACAGCAAAGGGGAGCAGAGGCTAGGACAGCTTTTCTTTTTGGAAATTCAGCTGTGAAGTACCTGCTTAGACTCCTTACAAATCAGGGAGGAGAGATTCCTCATTCACCTGACATTCCCCTATTTTAGAAATTTCACAAATTGGGACAAACACAGCCTTTCAGTGTTAGGAATAGAAACTCTTGCTCAATATTTGCAAAAACAGTTTTTAGTGGTCTGGGATCCAAGTCACAGTTAAAGCATGACTGAAATGTAAGTAATAACAATAGCTCATTGCAATTTGCAGTCTCAGCAAGGAATTTGAAAACTGTCTGAGCAAGGAGACTGAAATATATTCTCTCTAAAGGAGGCATAACCAGCCAGGCTGGAGGCAGTGCTGAGGGGCTAGTGCCATGAGAGCTTTACTTTGAGGAGGAAATGGCTCTTGCAGGCCCTCAGTCTGGCTCTAAATCTCTTTTTTTTTTTTTTTTAAAAAAAAAAAAAAAGTCCAAACTGGATCTGGGAGAGGGAGAAAGAAAGGTTTCTTAAAGATCTAGTGCAAACAGTGAACACAGTTTAACAGTCAATAAGCAGATTAAACTGGCCATAGATCAAAATGTATCAGGAGTAGAGATTTATTGCAGAAAACAAGACATGGAGTAAACCTTGCTCTGTTGCTGCGGCTCTAACTCTTTCTGCTGAAGAAAGGGAGGGGAAAAGAGAATTATGTTGTCTTTATAAATAGGTATCAGCAAAGCTGTTCCTGGCATGCTTTCCTGCCCTAGTCCCTACCACCCAGTGGGGTAAATATTCTCATTCTGATAATACTGCTGATTAAATGGCCGTGGGATAAGGAATTTAATAAATTCCACACAACATGTGAATGATAATCAGGCAAGGAGCTTTCTATAAATTGGCTTGTGACATATACCACTGGGATATAGGATAATTAAGGGAATTGTCTCTCCTGTCCCTAAATCTCCAGAGACTCTAGGGCATACCGAACCTTCTGCTTCAAGGGTTATTAAAAAGAGCAAATGGGATGAAATCAAATGGGATACATAGTTTGAATAGTAGTGAAATCTGCAAGGAAGAGGTATGTCCTCTATAGTCTGTTGCCAATGGAAATTTAGATGACTTGGTAAGTAACTAGTCATCCTGCATTCAGAGTATGTGATATGCCTGTATGCAAGTTTGGTCCATTTTGACTTCTGATTATAGCAGTAAAAGCCTTTTTAGATCACATATACCCTAATGTGGAGACATCTTGGAGACAAGAACAAGATGATTCCCTACTGCTTTGCTCTTAATCTGTCATGGGGATTTCTCATTTGAATCATTCAGCCTTGGGTTTCATGCAGTCCAGTCAGAGCATGTGTACTTGCTATTGAAATTAGTTGGATGTGTTGCTTAATGTGAAATTTAAAATGCAACCTTGCACATCCCACATTTCTGATTAGAATCCCCAGTCAGAAACTTATCCTGATTACAAAATGCATCTGTATGCATTTTTGGTCATCTTTGAGCTTCTTTCTGCCCCCATTTCAGAAGAAGCTTTAGCGGATTGTGCTTGCCCATTCTCCTATGCAATCTGACAGACCTTTGGTGGGATGTTCAGAAGCCTTGAAGGAATTGTCATTCCTTTTTGTTCTTTTTTCTTTTTCTCTCCTCCTTGCTCTCTATTTATCTGTGAACTTGAGAAACCCTTACAATTTTCCCCATTCTATTGAGCCCTTGCATGTTCTCTGTAAGTCTTTAAAAAAAAAAAAAAAAAAAAAAACTATTCAGCATGAGCAGTGCTCCAACCCACCTAGGCTGTGCAAAGTTACTTTGTGTGTGAAGAAGACTGTATTGTCCATCTCCTGCTGGATGAACTGAAGTATGTGCAAAATTTGGCAGTCAAAATGGGAAGATTTTACCTTCTGCCCATAGCCATCAGGGAAACTGGCTTCTGAGTTTGCTGTGAAGCAGCTGGAGTGTGCTAAGTTTTTCAGTATCTGCTTGCGGTGGACCTAAAACCCTAAAGTAGTGTTGGGGGTGAATATTGCCCAGAAAGGAAAGAGTTCAGGATTTTTTTTTTCTTTTCCTTTTTTTTTTGAGCTTTGTTCCTGTGTTTTGGAAATAACAAGTTGAAAGTCGTATGTTGTTAGGTGTGTCTCAAAGCAGTGTTATCTATTGCTAACCAGAGCTTTGGAGTTTTTTTAAATCAGCAAGCTTTCAGTGCAGTCTTGCTATGTTTCAGTGGGTAGGTCTCCAGTGTGCGAACAAAATAAGGGAATTACTATTTTTAATTTTAAATCTTTCATTTATAGTCATCTTCTGTACAGGTCAACTGTTGGGTTGAATTGCATATTTAAAGGACTTCCTCCACTACTCATCTCTCAGCTCCTAACTCTAACCTCTCCCCCTGCCCTGAAAGGGGCTGACACACTTTGCCAATGAGTTTCATAACATCTCGCAAGACAGGAGATCAGGTATCCTGGCTCTCAGAGAAGAATGTGGCTGAAGGGGTGGATACGGGGTAAGCAAAGCTCATTCAGCCTGAAAGACATTGCAGCTGAATAGTGAGGATATAGGTTTACTGTGCCATAGTTTTGCTTTGTGACCTACGGTAACCTCTGTGTTAGCGCTGCTATGAAATATGGCAGCATCTTGAACTTGACTGCCTTCCATAATGGGAATTTACTGCCTTGGTCAGTAATAAGGACAAAGAAATGTGCAGTATCAATCACAGCAAGTTACGAGTGCCTGAACCAGAGTTAGCTCGGGGACTAGCTCTGAGGTTACAGGAGCATTGGTATGAGCGTGACATCCATCTACTCTTCCCACCTGTCCCTGGAGCAATCTCATGTCATTCCTTCTTGGTACGTGTCTTTTCAACTAGAGTAGGAAAAATGACAAGACTTAATATGCTTGAATGCTTTCTATTTATAATGCTGCTGTGTTTATCAATGTAAGGATCAACTTGTGTAGCACAGTGCTTTCAGAGTGAACTTTAAAAAAAAAAAATGTTAAATCAGAGAAACTTAATTTTGGAATTTGTATTTTTTCTATCAATTTCCTTTTAATCAAAGACATTCTGTACAGAGCTTGCTTTCAGTGTGTTATTTTTTATGGAAATTTTTATGCTTGTGGAAGTTTCTGTAAAACTGAGCAGTTCTCATTCAGCCTCTTCTATGGAATCATAGTTAGCAATCTCCATTACAACCATTTCCCAGCTATTTCTCATAGTTGTCTGAGTTGATAAATCTACGCTCTTTTCTGATGAAAAAAAATCAGGAAATAGGTACCCAGTTTTGCAAAGCTGCTAATGTGTGCCAAAAAAAAAAAAGATTTGTTTTAACTGTTTTACTGTGTTTTAACTGTTTGTTTACACATTTTTTTTTCTTTTGGTTTGTTCTGTGTGTTCTGCTGTCACAATGGCTTTCATGAGACTGAAGGGAAAAGCAAGCACCTAAGCACCTTTCTGCCAGGTGTTTTGAATCTGCCTCAATAAAAAGCAGTGTTCCATCTGCTCTTGAATGTGCATTTCTCTACTGCCAGTCCTATTCCAACCTCACACCCCTCCAGCTGTGCATATGTTTCTTATTACCAGACAAGTCTGTAGAGGAGGACAGCAATTACTTGCTTGGTCCTCATCTGAAATAAATTTCCAAGATGAAGGATGGATTCTTAGATTGAAAGCTCTTGTACAAATAGTGCATTTCAGGACCCCAACTATTTGTTTTTTTTTTTTTTTTTTTTCAAAAAGAAGCATCTTTCAATAAACAATGCCATGGGAAAGCTATTAATTGTTTCATTTTATTCTTGGGAAATCTTACTATTGACATGTTTTTTGAGTGATGTTTCTTATGACTCTGCAACAAGTGAAGAGTGAACCATTCCAGAAACAAGCTGAGGACAGAGGGTTTAAATACTTCAGATTTATCCAAGAAAATCACTTTGTTCTTTGCAATCAAACCTGCTTATATAGTGTATTTATCTTGTTTTGGGGTGGTGGTGGGGGGGAGGTAGGAGTTGTCTGTAAAGCGCATTATGGAAGCACTGTTTTTCTTATGGCATTTTTGAATCTGAAGGCTGAGAAATGGACAAGGATATATGGGATATGAGGGATATATGCATATAGGTGTGTGTGTGTGTGCATATATATATGGATGTATGTAAGATAAATACACAAAAGTGTTGTTGTGCCTTTCAGTGACAGCCTGCAGTGGACCCAAACTCATTGGTAAAGTTCACATTCATGTTTCAAGCAGGTTGCTGTTATAAAATTAGATCCTTATTGTAAGATTCCTTATGAATCTGTGATACTTTAATATTTGTCTCCTCAGCAAACAAAAAATGCTTTCCTTTATTAAGGCAGATTGACCCATGCAAGCTGGGTCAGACAAAAAGCTTATCTCTGGGTATTCTGCAGAGAGTGAAGTTTTCAATATTAGTCTGAGTGCTAGAGAAGCAGCAGGTTTGCCATAGTGGAAAATAAGCTAAGATGGAGTTGTGCCCTGCAGTGATGGGCAAAGGGTAGTAGAATTAGCAAAACATTAGAGGTAGATCTGGATACCACTGGCAGCCATAGGTCAAATGAGAACAGCAGGAGGAGGAGCTGGAAGAGATGTCAAGTGTTGCCTTAAGTTCATATAGCTGTACTCAGTTATCCTTTGTGGTCTTGGGAGCTTCAGGTCCTTGTGGGCTCATAGCAGACAGAGGCTTCCAAAATGATGCAACTATCAGACTGGATTTTGCAGCCATTCCTTGTTGCTTGTCCTGAAATTGCTGTTATTTATGAACCCTCCTCTCCTTCTGGTTGGATTCATTCCACTGCAGCTATTCCAATGGGATTCAGATTTCCTTTCTAAAATAAATACCTGTCCTATATCAAACTTGTTCCTTGCGTCCATTTCAGTTTAGCATATTACATAGTCGTAAAGCATTCCCACTGGTTGCTGCTCTCTCCTTGCCACCCTCCCACGTGACAACTTTGGGATGGAAACACTGCTTCTTATCCCTGACTTCCTTTCCAGGGCGATGTTTTTCTCTTCAATTTTATTTCTCTTATGGAAACAGCCCTTATGGGGGAAGGTCAAGTTTGTGTTGTTTTGGAAAGGCAGGGAGTGTATTTGGTTTTCACCCACAGCAGCTAGAACACAGCATGTTGTTTCTATAAATGGGCCACTGTGGCGTTTTATTACGAAATGGCTTTTGATATAGGATAGCTTCAGACTTATAGCTTCCAAATATATTCCAGCCTTCAATAAAAATGACAAATCTCTGTCCCCACAGGGTATGCACATGTATATGTTTCCAAGGGCTCAGTTGTGCCATCCTACACCTAAACTGAGAACAGCTGGCTTACTGTTGAGAGACAAGCGTTGTTTGCATCTCTTTCCCATCTCTTCTTGTCTATCAGCTCTGG
>VZSV01000018.1:4457815-4478253 GCA_013398735.1 Nothocercus julius
ATGAAATATGCTGTTGGGACATGACATTAGGTAGGACTCCATACTTTATTTCCTTATGGCTGAAGCACTGAACATAAGCAAATAGGAACTAATGAATACACTCAGGATTGTGGTAGCCCCTTGGAGAGACTGTTGAAAAGCACCGGGTCTGTTGTGTTAGCTTCTTTGATATTTTATGTAGGATTAAATCATCATCCCTGCCTCAAGCTGCACGCAGTCTAATGATGCACTCTGCTGATCAGGAGGGACTTCTGGGGAATCTTTCAGTGCTGGCTCTGAGGCTGATTGTAGAGCAGTTTTGGGGCTGATCACAGAATCATAGAATGCTTAAGGTTGGAAGGGACCTCTAGAGATCATCTAGTCCAACCCCCCTGCACACGCAGGGTCACCACAGAGCATGTAATCTCGAGATAACATATATTTCTGGACTTCATTGTCAAAGAGTTCTTAAAAACAAATAATCTTCCCACTGTGTGTTCTGCAGCACAGGGAAGGAAGCAACATCATGGAGTGTCCTGTGCTTTCACAGGAACTAAACAGGAAGTGGTTTCAATGGGATTTATACAGCTTTATGCAGCCTGTGGATCTGGCCTCTTGCTAATAAAAGTGCCATATTAAAAACAGAAGCAGGCCCTTTCAGGGCCTAGTTTTTCATTAGCAGGAAAGAGGAGTTATAAAAGCTGCATTTCTCATGAGGAGATTCCTTGAGGATGCTTCTGGGGCCTATACGGAGGGTGGTGAAAAAGGGCTTGACGGGGTGATGCAGTGTAAAGCAACATGAGTAGCGACTTTCTCGTGACAAGGAAAGGCCTAGAGGCTCTTCCTGCCCTTGTGCTTTCCACCTCCAGCAGGAGTCCCTCACGGTTTCATTAAAGGCACCTCAGAGCCTCCTCATGCTCCAGCAGGTGCCCAGACAGAGCCTTGCCCTGGAGCCAGGGGGCTGCGATGCTGCTTGTCAGCTCAGCACGTTCCCAGTCCTGGAGGGAACAAGCTGCTTCCCGATGCAAGCTCGGGTGGTGAGACCAGGCCGTGTCCCCGAGCAGCACCGCCGGGCGGCTGAAGTGCAGCACGTTGTGGCCAGGGCCCGGCGGGGGGAATGGCAGCGAAGGGGAGGCTGCTGAATAGAGGAAGGGCAGCAGGTGGGGAGCTGGACAACATCCCTAGCTGGGGCATGTGTGATAAGGTGGGTGTTTACTCCTATGGGAAGGAACAGCTTTGCAAATAAAAGATTAACTGCTGAGTGATCTTATGGTAACAGCCCTGAACTATAGCCAATTTAGCCATCCAAAGTCAAACCAGGCAGGGAGGGAGGAAGGAAGGGTCATATTCAAGGCCCCAACCCCTCTGACTGATGTCGGTGTGTGCTCTTCACGTTTCCACAGAGCTCGGCGCAGTCACCATGTTATCGCTGTTGAGCATCTTTGAAGAACTAAGGTTCTTCAACCATATTAGAGACTGAGAGGCTAATAGGCCTCAAAACATGTCTGGATTTTTTTTTCCAGCTGTGTTAGCTGGTCTCGGTAGCGATATGGCCTCCCCTGAGAAATCTTGCTTCAATGGGTAGATGCAAAGAGGAGGATTAAAAGGAGAAAATGAATTTTATTGGCTGCAAAATGTGTATCAAGTCTCCAAGTATCTCCAGAACATGGGCATCAATCTTCTGTTGTAAATGTTGACCAACTAACTCCTGTTAAGAGACTAGAGTAAGCTTTTGTGCTTTCCTTTGATCTGACACAAAGCAAATGAAGTCCTACAGCTATCTGAATGCCTTGATATTCACTTTACACACCCTGAATTGCATGTGCCTGTGACCAAAAGCATCAATGACAGTTCCTTATACACTCACTATCATGAGGTTATTTTTGTCTCCAAGGTCTATGTAAATCTTATCTGTGAATACTGTTGCCCAGCAGGCCTAAACTGTCATGCATCTCTCTTATGAGTGTGTAGTAGCTTGAGATGTAACAAGTACTCCTGGAGCAGTGGTCTTAGGACACCTTTCAGGGAGAATATTCTGAGGAATGCTTATTATATACTTATTCCAGCTTCCGTCTGAAAGGACATTCCTTTCAGCAAAGGGGATTCCACTAATGTGACCATCAACAGTGGGCAGATCTAACATAGTCTACAGAACCAGGGGCAGACTCACCTGCTTTTTAGTAACAATTGCATAATGCATTTTCTGCTCTTATAGGAATAGCTGGTGATCCTTCTGATTGGTGGTTCTCTATCCTGGTGGTTTGGCATAATCTGGCCTTTAATTACAGGTATTTATTAGAGGATACTGGGATATGACTGTCCACTGTTTGGTCAGGGAATGCTCCTAGAATAAGCTTCCATCCTGGCTTATATGTGCTCACTGAGGACAGGCTATGATGACTGAAGCAATCCTCTCTCAAGTTACTTGTTTCTGAATTGTTAAAGCTACCAGTGCCTATGAAATGTGGCTGGCTTTTTCCCAGGTCCTTACTACTTCTTGCTTCAGACTGAGCTTAGTTTGGAGTTCAGACATGGAAAACACAGGGCTTCTGGTTCAGTGAAAGAGTGGACTTTGTTTTCCCACCTGAGGTCTGCCCATTTCTAAAACCCAGTACTCCAGTGCTTCACTTCAGTTTTGATGGGCAAGATCTCACCATCTGGGGAATTCCCTGGGGATTTTTTTCCCCAGTAGGAGCAGAGATTCAGTGCTCTCAGTCAGCAGTGTGGTGAATACTAGTTGTAAACCACAAGGGTTAAGTGGCATGTCAGATCATGGGCGGTGAGAAACTGCTGTATGTGTGTGGTCTTCCTCATTCATTTAAAAACAAAACAAAAAAAAACCCAACCCTTCCCAAAAGTGACTTTTTTTTTGTAAATCTTGAATTCAAGGTAAAGACTTGTCGTGCATCTCATCTGAAATCACAATGGTACTTGAAAGGAAGTCCCTTTTACACTTCAGGTATTTTGTATATTCTGAATGCAGAATAAGCTGGGGCTGCCTGTGGGCTTTCTTAAACTAAATATCCCACAAGTGTGAACAAGTGCTTTCTGACAATAGCCTAAACCTGCAACACCGCTTAAGGCAGAGAGAGGGGAAAGCCTGTTAGGGGAGAGTGACATCTACAGCCTTGTTTATATGATAAATCCCCTACTGTCTAGGACTGGCCTGAGTGAAAACGCTAGCCCAGACTTGGACTTTGCAGAATACATAATAGATGTTAACATGACTTGGATCACAGACTCACTCCTGAGCTCCAACTAAAAGAGTAGGCACATTTTCTGCTAGGTGTTGCCCAAACATATAGGATGAGCTAGGCCCTGTTCCAAAAAGTCTGCAGGAAGAGCAGACATGCTTTAAAAAAAAAAAAAAAAAAAACGCTTCCTAGCCTCAGTATATGCAAAGGGACCTGGGAAGGGCTAAGTTACTTGCCCGAGGTAATGAAGGGACTTTTTGGCACATCACTGAACCCAGCCCTTGTATGTCCCAGGCTAATATTTTAAGCATAAAAACATCCTTTTTCCAGAAGGAGCAGCTGTCAGATTAAAAAGCAAAGTTTTTGTTTTGTTTTTTTGTTCTTTTTCCCCTTTTCTTCACATATTTGATGTACAGGAAAGAACAAATTAGCTCATTTAAAAACAACTGGAATTTTCACCCCAACTTGAGCCTGTTTTTCCAGATTCAATGCCATTTGCTCAATATTTTTGTTTCTTAATCTTATTTTCTATGAACATGAGACTTTCTTCCTCCCAGAACCGCCTGTGCCTACGAGGGCCAAACCACCACTTGAAAGACTATTCCTGAAGTATCTGGGTCATGTCCAGAGCAGGGAATACTGAAAAACTCGCAGACAACCTTGGCCTCTCATCCTTTGTTGGCATATCAAAGCAATCTGGATAAAACATGTTCCAGAAAAAGCTTTAGATTGTAGATGGGAGATACAGAGACCTTTGAATAACCCCAGGACTTTGGTGGCTTCAAGAAAATAAAGCTGACTCCAAAACCATTTCTGGTGTGGGGTTTGGTTTGGCAAAAACAAAGTCTGATTGATGAGGTTTGGCCAAACCAAACCTCCAGTTCTGTAGCCAATCTCTGCTTCAAGTGATCGTCAGTTCTTGGGTGTGCTTCCACACATTTGAATTTCCTCACTGCTTGGAGCCTCCAGGAAAAACAGAAATAGCCAGCAGGTCTTTCTGTGAGCATACTGAAGCAAAATACAAAGTTAGGAGTAGTACAGTCTTTTCTGGTTATGTGCTGCTATGGTATCAGGTCGATGAGTGTTGTACTAAACAGAGCATTTGCTCTTATTTTTTAACATAGAAACAGACAGCAGTGAGAGTCATCTTTATTCTTTCCCTTTGCTTCATCCTAGACTTTCTAAGATACTTTCTTTCCTTTTTGGGAAGAGTGTAAGTGTCTGGGGTGTGCTCACAGAGGAAAAGGAGACATGTATTGTGACTTCCTTGGAGATTTATGTTCTGGATCTGTTTACCAAGGACACACATCACTTCCCAGATCCAGACAGGCTGGCCTTTTCATTTTCAGTTTCTGGCCTATTCTCTCTGTGGAGATTGGTAACCAAGGCATCAGTTGTGCTGACAAGCTGTTGTCAATGAAGAAAACACATGGCTTTTTTTGGCCCACCTGAAGGATGTGTTGGTTGTAACCCACATGAGTCACTGTGCTGGAGAAGAACTTCACACCTCAGGCAACTTGTGCTAAAATACTGAAATAGCTGGAATTGTAAAATTGCTCAGAAAAGCCCCAGATCTGATGTGAAGCGTGTTTTCTCTTGGAGTCAACACTGGCAAAGAGGGTCAAAACTTTCTGCAGAGTCCTTGCCATTCTGCTGATAGAACACCCTTATACTTTAAGCCCCTGTAATGTGAGCAGTCTCCAGTACTTTCTTTGTTTCAGGGACCTTATTTACTATTGATGATGTGTGTCTCAACTTATCCTGAGTTTTTATTCATTATGGCTTTGAGACCCATTCTACATCTTTTGGCTGCCCCTAGCCCCCTTTTCCTCCCCTCTCACCCCATACCTGAAATGTGTGAAAGGCATCTTGCTAGTGAAGCTATGGCGTGATTTTTTTTTCACACTTCTGTTACTAACTTAGCTTTTCTTTTTACTTTTAAGATGATTCACTATCTCCTGCTTAACCTTACTATGAGAATTAACTTCCTGAACAGTATCTTTCCTGACAGTTTCTGACCCCATTCAAGGTCTTCCCCTGCTTATTTATCTGTTGTTAGCCTTCTGTGTTTTCTTTTGTGGACTTTGCTTGTCTCATAGTTAAGTCAGGGTTTTTCTAACTAACTGTCAAGTATTTCCTCCTTCCAAGTTAGCTCTCTCCTTCCTCTTCTGACATGTTCACCTTTTCTATAACCTGACACCTTTTTGCCCTTTCCAGCTCTCCAAAGCCTTCTTCTGCAAGTCATTAAAAAAGATCAGGTTCTTCTAGTTGTAATCACCTCCTTAGCATGTTCCTTGTTGTCATTAAATTTAAATACCTCTCGTTGTTGCTAGACTGATGGATGCTTCTTGGCCAAGGTTAATAAACACCGACAGAGGCATTCACAGCACAGCAGTCCTGCAGTAACAACTTTGTATTAACTTTATAAACTTATCCAGAATCCGTGAGTATGTATTGGCTTTGTGAAGGAGCATAACCCAGCATGAGGACTGTGCCATGTGCAGAAGACTGTATACTGAGGCTACAAATGCTCCAACCATAGCCTGGTATTTGAGGCATTTAGAGAAACTGGTTTTGGACTTCCATTGTCTGGTATTGGCTAACTGAATTGCCTGCTTTGGTTGACTCCTGCACTGCACAGCATCATCATGCTGAGCTTGTCCACCTAAGTCTTTAGTTTTGTGATCCTCTCCTTGCCCATTAGCTGTCCATCACCTCTCCATCTCATTCCCCTGCCTCTCTCTGGAGAGTTGTTGCTCCCTATGCCCACGTGGGAGCCTTATTCTCCAAGGTAATTCCTCATGGGCTCAGACCAGACTCCCCACCGGATCAGAATTTTCCTGTTTTTTTGTTTTGATAACTACAGGGAAAAAATGAGATTTTATTGATTGGCCACTCATCGGGCTTTTAATAAACATGCAAGTGAGAAGGGGAAAAAAAAGAGTGGATTCCTAAATTCCAGTAAGATATGCAGGTGCTACTTTACACAGAGACAATACCTTGTGTTAAGCAGTAGCCCTGAAAGTAGCAACTTTGGTCCAAGCAGAGACTTCACAGGTGTCTGCTTCTTTTGTCAGACTCTCTCTCCCTCTGCCTAAGTTTTAAAGCTTTCAGAACAGGATTGCTTGAAGTTTTCCTCTTGCCAACCAGTCTGCAGTCAAAGAGTCAGTGGGAGACAGACTATCTGCATGTTACTCATTTAGCTGTTACCATAAAAGGTAATAGCTAAATAAGTAACATGCAGAAATTCCTCACACTCACCTCTCTATTGGCAAGGGAAGATGCAGCTGACATGGATTAGCTGAGCATGAGTTTAGAGAGAGGCAGGATGCAAAGGCCTCAAGCCCTGTTTTAACACTTAAAGCTTTGGAACTAATTAACAACAAAAAAAATTAGTTATATCACTTGGTGTTTTCTTGTCTCTTTCAAGTGAGAAGCTGTTGCTGTTGTTTTTTCTGCTCCCCTGAGAAAATTTCTAAATGATTACTAATAATACTGTGAAATTCTTTTTGCTCACTATATTTCTCTCAATAAGTTATATCACTCATTACACTGTTCAGGAAGGAGAAAAATATCTTTATTTCACATAGGCTGTGCCCTTGGGCCAGATGAAACTTAAATCTCATGAACTTGCAGAACAAGAGAAAGGGATAGGGTAGAAAACAACCATCTATGCTCTCCTCTTCCCTGTTGCAGTAAGAGGAGAAAAAGTTGTGTCTCCATGTGGAAGATTTTTCAGATGTTTCCTTCTCAGGAGTGAATTGGGGCTTAGGAAAAACTTAGTTCACTTCCCCAGATCAGCTGCAATTCCTTAGTGCACCTTTGTCCACTTGAGCCTGCGGTAACTTGGCTCCTCACTCTTCTCTTGTGCATATTTCAGGCTGTAGCCTCTCTAGGTAGAATGGGATAATTTATTAAATTCATGCACTTTAGGATCTAGCAAATTCCTCCAGCTTCTCCAATTCCTGTACATCTTCCAGAACCAAGTACTGCTTTAACCCTTCCTACCCTTCCTAGCAGTCTGTGTTGCACCTGCTAGAAGCAGAGGCCTTGGATGTGTAAAGTCCCTCTCTATGCAGAAGGTTTTGCTTGAATGGTTATCTTTATTAAAGGCAATAGATGAAGAATAAAGTGCTGTTCTCTCTGCTCTGATGAATGTAGGAGTCTTTGTCATCTTGCCAAGCCTGGAGAGAAAACACTAAGTTCTGCAACTCAATGTGACAAATTATGTTTAACTGGAAATTTTGAATTCCCTGGGGCAAATGATCTTTTAATTCTCATTTCAGCGAGCTGTAAAATGGGAATAACACTTTTTATGCATGTAGATGGGAAATGTATGATTCCACAACAGAAAGAAGTTTATGCCTGCAAACTGTTTAAAATATGTAGATTGAAAGCTATTCCCTATTTCTCTAAGGAATCTCTTTGAAGATATGTGACTGATCATGGACTGATCACCTTTTCCAAGATTCCGTTTTTGGGAAGTAGCTGCCTTCACCAGCAGCCACCCATACTGTAGATTTAAAAAGCATCTGAAATAGCCAATGATTCAGGTATCCTTGTAAGGTGATTGCATCCATGATATTTCCAGAGGCTTGAAAAGGTTCTTTCACACTGAAAACCTCTGAGTCCCAGCTGGGCCAAGCAGAAGAAAAGATGACCTTTTCAGTCTAGAACTCGACACTTCACATCATATGCTTTAGGAAATTAAGGGAACTGTGGCCCTTTGCTGCAGGGTACACAACCTATATGATGGACTGGATCACAGAATCAGAGAATGGTTGAGTTTGGAAGGATCAGGCATAAATTTTATTTTGTGCAGCTAGTCTTATACCAGGAAGATTCTCTCTTCCTTTAAATCATCCTGCCTGCACTACTCATCCAGCATCTCAGGAGAGATGGACTGTCAGTATTCCCTGATGTAGGAATTTTTGTGCCTGTCTTGGAGTGGAGAAACCTGGAGCATCAAAGTGTCCATCTTAATAAATTCCAGGAGGGTTTAGGCTGTAAGCTGAATTCTGAAAAGCAGGGGCATGATTAGCTAGCTTCCAAGAATTATCTCATAATTCCCACACACATGCAGACTTCTCTGTGATTACATTACTGAATGACATAAATTAAAACCATCTTTTTTCAATATGTCTGATCACATCAGTATTTTCAAACCTGTAAAGGGTAATCATCCATTAGTGCAGCCAAACTACAGTTCAAAAGAAATGCACTCAGCTTGTTCACTCTTTCTACATGTTGATAGACAGATTGATGTCACTGTAAATTTTTTTTTTTTTAATGTTCCCCTCTTTTGGCCTGTTAGGACTTCAGCAAGTTTGAGCTAATATCAAATAACAGGGACTGGGATTAGCAAGAAAATGAAAACAATCCAGTAACCAACACTTGTGTTAGGCAAGGACTGTTATTTTATGACAGAATGGCTGAAGGTTATGGTTGAAAGTGCAACCAGTCTCCCTTCTTCCCTTATTTAAATCTGGACCTTGGTCTAGCAGTAGGGATCTCTCCTTGCCTGTTCTGTTGTAAAGTGTTAACAAACTGGAGAGCAAATTTTCTGGGGAAATTGGCATTCTTGTGAGCAGGCCCATGAAGGAGTGTGTGAAGGATTGAATCAGCCTCTCTCTGTGAAAATATAAACTATCTGTGATACTTGTGTTTTGTGAAGAAATAGAAGACTTGACTTAGCTGTCTATATTTTATTTGTGCAGACAGCATGGCAAGAAAATTACAGATACAGTAATCATATAACTAACCAAGGCATAATTTGAAGGGAGAGGTGTCGTTCCTGGGGAGAGCAAGTGATAAGAAAAAGCAGGCAAAGCATTTCTGGGGTCTGAGACTGAAGAAGCAAATTTCCAGCTAATAAATGTGGGAAAAGCTTGCTTTACAACTTGAATTAATTTATGTTTCTTAGCTTGATATTTGGTACCTGTGATACAGAAGGATATGCTAGCAAAAGTGGTAAGTTCTGTGAGATGAGACAGAAGCAAAGTGCCTCTGCTGTCGGGAAAAATTGTGGGGAAAATTGTCACATAAAACCAACAACTCTACTGTGTCTATGATTTTTTTAGAGTGGAGCGGGATTAGGAATTTGACATACAAAGCTCATCTTTTGAAGATGCTTTGTGGAATGTCTTTGAAGATCAAGAGTAAGAAGTCAAACAGAGCAGTTATTTTGTTAAAAATGTTCTCCCACTGGGTGTTTCTGTCTTTTGTAGAGTGTCTGTGTGAATATGTTGTGGTGCATAGTGGTTTCTTGATTTCACCCACATACTTTTCATGAGGGCATTTGTTGCTTTGGATAGAATAGATCCCATTCTACAATGAGTACATGTATGGTACAAAGCTTTAATGGTGTCTATTGGATGGGAACAGGGATCTTATTCTATTTGGTATCAGCATGTTACCAAGTTCTAAATCTATTGCTTTTGCATGGTTCTGCTCAACTTGGAATATATTTGACGTGAAAAATTTTAATTCTAATAAAAAATTTGGTGAGGCAAGGGCAATTTGGAAAATTCAAAAAGAGAATTTGAGGACAATTTATCTCAAATTATTATCTGCTAGGCTGGAGTTTCATGATTTTCTGGACTGTTTTGAATCTAGGATAAAATGTGATATCTTAACATGCTGTTTGTAGAGCATTTCTTTTAATACGGTAATGAGTTTTGTGTATATCCTTCAGGATATACACAGGATCATTTACATCTGCAGTATCTGTCTCTGTAACCTTATTTGTTTAAAGTTTTGTGATTGGTACTGAGTTTATCAAGAATATTCTCTTCAGCACCAATTACATAAGTGTTGGGAGGTCTGGCAATATATGCACCTTTGAGGGGGTGCTTTGGATGGCTGCTACATTTCTGGAGGCAGATATGGTATTGAGTTTTTCTCTTTATAGGGTTGTTAATTTGTAGGTTTCCATTTTCAAGGTTAGCCTTGAAAGCATCCTTCAGCCGTCCTTGAAAGAGGTGTTGGAAGCATTCTGAAACAACTGGATGACTATTTACCTATGAAGGGATGTCAGGAAAATTAGAATGGAGCCTGGACAGATGGGTATTACTGAAGATTTGCACTCCACAATTCTGCTTACACCATAGGTTAAGGTTCATAGTATCAGCTTTGCCCCACACATAACAAGAAATGTTCTTCCCACAAACCCACCTCTATCACAAGCGTCCTGGTCCGCAAGGTTGCACTTGTGCAACAAAAAAGTAGACCTTCAGAGTGATTCATTAAACAGTCATGCACAGAATCATGGTAGTAAATCAGTCCTAGTAAGAAAGCCATCTTGTGTTGATTGCACCTGTCATGGTCTAGAGATTTGCCATGCACAGTCAGCCAAATGACTCCTTCTGGTAAGCACTGGTCCCAAAGGATATCATAAATATTACTCAGGTAAAGGCTATGTGGGGAAATGGAGCTGTGGACAGCTCCAGTGAGGCTAGATCAATAGCACAGCTGGTCAAGAAGGGTGGAAAAGAGAGAAAAGCTGGCAAATATCTGCCTTCAATTTAGTGTCTGTCTGATGTTGTGAATTCATGCTTGTCAAAATGGTCAAACTGCCTCTGGGCAATAGCTTCCAATGTTACATTTTCAAGCAATATGTGGTTAGGAAGTCATAGCAATCTCAGTACTAAATGTCCAGCACCTCACCCACAGAGAAAGAAAGCAAATGCATTGATGTGAGAGTTGTATGGAACTGACAGATGAGGCAGAAACTGCAAACCACTGTTTTGAATCTTTTATTTGCAGCTTTGTAGGCACTGAAACAATCTGTTAGATGATAAATTTGTCATCTTTTGTGTTGTCAAAGAAAATAATAGTGCATCAGGTTCTGTCAGAACAATGAGTCCCCACAATTGTAGAAACTCCGTTCTGGAACTAAACTTTTCTTAAATGAGTTCAAGTAAATTTCAGATGCTTACAGTTACATGAGGGCTGATGTGAAACTGTATTATCATACCTGAAAACTGAAGGCAAGTCCTTTCAGCTGATTTAATAGATTAATTTGATTTTAATTTCTTTTCACCTAGGACTTGTACACAGGGACAACTCACCTATGGCATATGGGAGTGGTACAGGTCAAGAGAAACCAAGAGATCTCATCGTTATATGTCTCTCTTAGTTTGTACTTTTATAACTGATTCTAGAGTTTAGGCCTGGCACTGCCATCCAAAGGTACTCTGGATGCCTGTCTTTGAGATCAATTTATCTCAGATAAAATAATTCCCTTGTGATTATTTTTACTTTACTGAAAATCAAGTTGAACTGCTTTTAACTTTGCTGTTGGCTGTGGTGCTGTGAGCACAAGGTACTTCTGCAAAGAGCAGCAGAAGTGAAATAAATATACTGGTGGGTTTGGGTTGAGCTGAGAGCTCTGTGAGTGTTTCCTTGTGAACAGGATTAAAAAGGGACAGTTTGGATGAACATACTATATGGAAAAAATCCTTTCCTGTTTTCCAACTGTGAAAGAACATCATGGAAGTAATTTAAACCATCTATGGCATTTGTACTCATTTTTCACAAAATGGCTTTCCTTTTTGTCTATCTTATATGGTTTAGAGATTGAAACTAAACCACTTTATTTGGTACGCTTCAATCCTGGTTTCTTAGTCAGGTTCATATTCTGGGTTTTGAGCTGTCTACTTTAGGTTATAAAAATAGAATTTTTTTTCTTCTCTAAGTCAAGAAATTGCAATCTTTAAATTGTTCTAGAAGTAGTTTTCCTTGGTTTTGATAGCAATTCTGGAAAAAGAATTTTAGTTGCTCTAAAGTCAACTGATATTTAGATAGTTTTATCGTATATAAGCAGGCCCATCTACTTCTAAGTGTAATTGTCTGTGATCTCCTTAGTGACAGTGTGACATGTTGTTCCATGTGATGATACGCTTCCATTTTATTGCTTAGTCTGTATCGAATCTCAGGGTTCCAGCTACAGTTTCATGAGATGTCTGGGCTGTTCAGCATCTTCCTATCAGGCACAAAAGGGGTGAGACCTAATGAAATCTATGTCCGTGAGTGTCCCTGGATAGTCAGTGTCCTTAATAGTACTGTTACACAGAATCAGTTCTGGGAGACTAGCAGTTGTTCTAATCATGTCTTTCCCTAATGTGTTATGCTCATGTCTGACACTTCAAGAGTAATTCATTAGCATTATGAACAGATTCCTTCTAACACTATTATTTTCTGACTGGCACATGGGCATACATTAAGATACCAAGATGTACCTGGACTAGATCATCACTGTTTTAGCTGCTTGCTACTGGCATCAGTCAAAGACCAACGTACTTTCCAAACTTTTACTATCCAGCAAAACTCTGCTGAAATCTACTTTTCATCCCTTCTTAGGGAGAGAAGATTAAGCCCAGTCTTGATGATGCTTGAGTTTACTCAAGCTCCCTAAAGGAAAGAAAAAAAAAAAATTCTTTAACAATGTTAGATGCTTTTGGCTCCTGTTTTTTCCTTTTTGTGAATTAGTTTCCCTAAGCTGGAGAAAGTGGGACAAAGACACTGGAACAAGCTCTTAGCTGGGGAAGGAGCATCACTGGTCCTATGGCTGCTTATGCATACCTGAAAAAATGCCTCAAAGGAAAATTGCTTTTCTCTCCCAACCAGTATCAACTCTGGGTACATGAGATCATTCTTTTACCTTCAAACCACTCCATCTCCTTATTCATTCCTGGCACTTTTGTTTCTAAATGAGCAACCAAGAGATTTGTAACAAATCGTATGCAAAAAGTGACCTTTGGAAATGCAGGACCTTTATGAAATGAATGCCTCCAGTTCTCCTTTGACAAAGCACCTACTCTCCAATGTGTTTACAGAATGTATTGTCACCCTCTAGCATAGAGTTTGACAGCAGTGGCACAGAGCATTCCTTGGGGTCATGCACTTTGCAAAAGCCTGAAACAAACCTCAGAACAAAAACTACAGTTCTCACACTTTCATTGGTGCAGTCTGATGACTAGGAAGGAGCAGCAGGAACTTGGGAGAGAGCAGCATCCTCTGAGGGTGGGTGTGCTGCAGTCTCTGAACTTGGATGAAATATCTGAGGGATAAGTATTTAGGCCCAATTCTTGTGAAGGTGCAAAAAGGACATTATCAACTCTTTCTTACACGCTCTTTGGTAACCAGAGATCAGTGAGCTAATCTGTAAGAGAATGAGGTTGTCAGGGTATCACTTTTTATTTTTTATTTTTTTTCAGCAAATAAAATATCTTGATGCTACTTGTAACAGACCATCATGGCTTACAAAATATTATGTCTTCAGCTTAGGTGGTGACTCTGACCATCTCAGTTCCACAAAGAATAGGGAGGAGAAAAAAAAAAAAGCTCAATTTGTTTATTCTTTTTGAAAATTCACTGCTACATCATGTCTCTGCTCCTCCTTCCTGAGAGAGTGAGAAAAACACTTTGTAAATCAGAAAACACTTTGGTCATAAATAAAGTATATTGCTTTTAGGGGCAAAGCTTTTCCTTCTCAATCTCTATGGAGGATGATGGAAATCAGATAAATCAACTGATAATGAATCTCTAATCTTTCCTTCACACTATCAAGAGAAATGCTAAGATGTGTGAAAGATTTCTTTTTTTATGTGAAAGATTTATTGGTCATAAAGACCCAGGACACACACTAAATTTTTGAAGAAAAACCTGATCACACAGTAAGCCTTTATAAAGCTCCCTGTAAGGCTCACTGTAAGGGCAATATTTTATTTTACCCAGGTTCCTCTTTCAAGCAATACTAAAGCAGGAAAAGGTGTATTTTATGGTCATCCTCTGTTGCAAAAGATATCAAACCCAGAGATATTTGATCTTCATATTTTTCTCTGTCTCCAAATTGAATATGAATAAAATGCTTCTAGGTACACGCTATTGAAGAACTGAACACTAATACAATCTCATTCTTACCCAGTCTGATTTTATGCTGAGAAAACTGAGTAGCATGACATTTGGGAGTTTTTGATATTTTTCAATCACAAAGAGGAACAATTTTTCCTGAGAAAACAAAACTGATTTGTCTGAACTTTTGAAATATATTTACTGATCAGGAAAAGTAAATTAATTGGGTACATTTTTAGAGGGTGTAACTCAGAGTAGTCTTGTTGGCTGGCCTATACCGTAATGAATTGGGTTGGAAGGCTCCATATAGAGCCTTCAACATCTGCTTCTAATTTAACCTGCATTGGTAATGACACAAAGTTACCACTTGATGGCTCTTTATTAACTTATACAAATGAAATGAATTAATGGATCCTGATCTGTCCTAGTAGCACATGCAGAACTCATGCACAGATTCACCAGTAGCATTAGGGCTGTGAATCTGGGAAAACAGCAACCCAAAAGACTGATGTCTGATTTATCCGCTTCCTCAGTGGTGCTGAGCACCATGATGCAATCTGCCACCACTTCCATACCCAATGCGGATTTCCCTTTGCAGAGCTGTCTGCCCCACTTCTTTGCGATTAAAACCAGATGCAAACCAAACCAGCAATAACAACAGAAGTTTGATAGCTTCTTTGACTTTTGTACACCAAATTCCAGAGGTGGGGGAGGAGTGAGACGGAAAAGAGCACTGAAAGTAAATACTCCTATGAAGAAATTACAACATCAAAATGCAATTCCCTTGTTCATGTTTTTCTTAGAAAGCAGCTCAGTTCCATCTGGCAGTGGGCCTGCAGCCAACGCGTGCTTCAGAAGAACTGAGACATTCAAATATAAGTAAATAAATAAATAAATAAAGGAATAATGTACCAAATGTATCTCGCACTCATCTCTAGAACAGGGACAAGGCAGGGCTCTCAAAGCTCATATTGTTCTGAGCCAGCTTTTCACCCCCATGCAAACATTAATCTTGCTTAGGCTGACAGGGTTTCGAATAGAGCCATGTTGCATATGTGTTCAAGAGGGATGGAGGCGAATGGAGATGACTGGTCAGATGATACAGAACAAGGAAGGTTTTATTCTCAATCATGGGTCATTGAGGGAGCATAGATAGGAAGAAACATGCTTGTTTTGGTGATGATTATTTATTTTCTTTACTAACCAGCACAAAACAATGGTGTGCTATTCCATTACAGACTGGGGAAACTGCAAACAGCTACTGAAAAGAAAGAAGGTATATGTCATTGACAAAATCTCCAAATATTATTTTCTCTGAAAAAGGAAAAAAAAGAAGAAGAAGAAACTTGAGGGAAAGGAGTTCATTTATTTGTAGCGGCAATTGCAAAGTTCCAAGTTGTAGAAGGAACACCAAGTTCATGCAGAGTCATTCACTGCTTCTGCTTCCTAATAATGAGCTCTGGCCATGACTGTCAACAATCCCTAGGGATTTTAAATGCCTGTGGTTGGTGGATCATGACCAGGAACTCCTTAAATTGTCTTGCTATACATGCTGTGCTGTGAAGTAGCTGTTTACAGTGTGCTGGGAGGGAACATACGCCATGCACAAGCCACTGAAGCCACCATCACAACAGAGATCAGAATTCTGTCATGAAGCTTTCTGAGAAATAAAGGAGCTTGAAAACTGCCTCATCACAACTCTGATTTCAGTCAGGCTGAATGACAACTTATTGTGGCTGTAGGATGGTGGTTGAGACAAAAGCCAAAATGGAGATTAGCTGGGAAAGAGGCCCTAGAGAGCAATAATCTCTGGGAATAATTATGAGGATATCCATAGGATAGCATAGGCAGAAAGACATGAAATTAACAAAAGATGGTCTGAAGGCAGTCTATTGGTTAAAACAAAACCCCCATAAGCCTGACTTTTGCCCCAAGCTTCTTATTTGAGCTTGGGTGAGTCCAATAGTACATTTCACTGGGTTTTTACCTGTGTCAGACAGCTGTCCTGTAGTCCACAATCTAAGGTTTCTCAACTACTCTAAAATCACAAAGATGAAACCTTGTTCCTACTATAATGAAACACTGAAAAAAAACTACTGTAAGGAAACAGTGAAAAAAATGCATGTATATATTGCCAATTTCTAGTGCCTTACCTAATAGCTTTCCTTCTGAGTAAAAGGCAAGATCTGCTGCTTCTACATCTGGTCCAGCTTATCCACGTAGCATGACACAGTAATGATGCAGTAGTTAATTACTCTTACTACTGTTGAGTTTCCTACCTCTCTACATTCCCTTATAAATGGGATTAGATAGAAAGTACTGAAACTCTTTTTGCTTGTTCATTACCCACAAGAGAAGGCAAAAATAAAGAGATGGAGAATACTGTGGAGAAGAGAGACAAATTTTGCAAGGGAGCTATATTCTATGCCACTTCTGCTGGCTGATTCCCAAAAGTGGTCTAGTGTCAGCTGGAACTGAGAAAAATCCATCCTTTTCTTGCCTACAAGAAGTCTGGATCAGAGGTTGGTTTTGAGCTTGAGCTGGGGATCAGGAGAGAAGGATGATGTGGGAAATGAGGAGAGAAAAAAAAAAAAAAAAATCTACTTAAGACATTACTGAGTTGTCTGTCCTTAATCTTTGGCCCAATTGCTTGGACAGCAAATCTGGCTTCTTGAAAGTACTGTATGCAGTCCAAAGTTAGTCCTTTTGCTTCAAGGACTTGGGGGAACAAACTGAGATCAGGACAATATAGGATTGTGTCACAGATTTTAAATAACCTATAAAGATATATGGAGAGGGTTATGTAGCTAGATGTGTTTTTCATGAATGCCTGGTAATTAATGTCTTAGAGCCAGGGTAAATTGAAATTTTGAGCACCGTCTCTCTTGCTTCAGTGAATGAAAAACAACCTTATTTAACATCTTCCTCTTAACACTTGTAATGTGATATGTCAGCATTGGCTAATTAAGGGATTTGTGTATGCGTGCTTCACCAGTTTTATTTTTTGGGGTCAGCGAAGTGAGAGGAGATTTAGCACCACCCCAGCTCTCACTGCCAAGCCCATAAAATATCCCCATCATCCCCTGCAAGATCTGTCATTGATAAAGATAGTTTAAGGAGCCATTCTGAACACAGCCAGATAAGGGCAGAATCGGCTGATGATAAGAAGGAAGGGTGGGATCCCGAACTGTCACTATTATCAGAGCAGCAAAACCAAGTAAGGAACCAACTTCCCTGCTGCCAAGTACAAACTACGTCAGGTTGGCCTGTTTAGCTGCTGCCTTTGAGCACGTCCCCACTGACAGCAAACCTCTCCTGCACTTGTTGGGGAAGAAAGGGAGAAGACTACAGCCACGTTGGCACAGATGGGACTCTCTAAGCTATTGAGCTCTGACCTTCCCTCCTCAGAGGAAATTATTTAGTTTTATTTTTTAAAAGAAAAAAATAAATGATTTTTTTTTTTAATGCGAAAAACACATCTTGGGGTTGGGATTTCTGTCAGATTTCCAACAAGATAAAAACATAACAATTTTTAACCATCTCTAGATGTAACCCATGATGAATATTCCTCAGGGGTGATGGGGGAGGGCGAGAGAAGGGATAGCGAGAGAGAACCCATTACTTGCATCTGAAAATAATTTTAGGGGGATTTTTATCCCACTGGGTAGAGCAGATCTTAACCAAAGCAGCATGCCTGGCCAGTGAGGTACTATGAACAGGCAATGAACACCCCTCCACTCCAGGAGACAAAACAGCCTGGAAAGGTTGAAAAGTGCTTCTACAGGCAATCTGTTAACTGTGAAGTATGCACTTTCCTTAGGGAAAGTGCACTGCTTGTTTTGATTTTGGCATATCTTTCTTTTTTTACCCCAAAGTGAAGATGCAGCCTGGAGGTATGAGGGAAGAAACTGAATTGAGTGGAAGCTGCCTGCACTTGGAAAAAATCGTGCTGTATAACACTATCATTTAGCATTGTAGAGAATTAGTCATTTTGGTGAAAGTTTGTCTGTATTGAAAAAACACGTTGTTCTCTGAAAAAAAATAGGCTATTTGGGATAAGACCAAGAGCATCTTGACTGCTACAGAAACGATCCCTGATTGACTATGTTAGGAAGGCAGCGGGCAACTTTCATCATCAGGTTCTCTTTCTAAATTTTTTGGTTGCTTCTTCAAGAAGGCTTAGAAAGGAAAAAGAGGTGATACCAGATGGGATGCCAGAGTCCCCCACCACATCACTGTTGCTTATCCCTTCTTCTCCTGTGTTATGACACTATATGCTCAGTGGCCAGGGACCAGCTTTCTCAGCTATGTTTATACAGCACTAAGCATAAGGAGTCTAGGACTGGGACCTGTGGATGTCATCACAGTGAAAATTATGTAGCAAGAATTTCCTATGGAAACTCAGTTGGGGTAAAAAGCCATTTGCCATAACTTAGAGTTTCCTAAGTATTTTCAGAAATAAAGTGCTCCCTTTCCACTTAATCTGACTCTTGGAATACCAATAGTTTCTTTGCACACAGCGTTCTTTTTTCAGAAACTCCTATGACTTGATGAATTTTGTCTTTTGTGGCTCACTGATGTGCTTGGCTTGGACATCTCTGATTCCTTCCTCTCTGTGATGGAAGACACAAAAATAAGGGACTATGGGCAGGGACTTCTGGAGGAGTGTTGAAGGGACAGGGTGGAGGTGGTTTGGAGCTCTTTTCTACTGTGAAACAAGAAGGGCAGGACCATGTCTGAGTGCAAACAGCAGAGTCAGCTCCATTGGAATGCAGACAAAGCTTGCAGCCCATTTACTTTTAAATCCCTAGGTCCCAGAGAAAGAGGCAACATATATTTTATTTATTAAAAAGAAAAAAAAAGCCTGCTTTATCTTACCTTCCTTCTCTTCATTACATATAAACTGCAGTGACTCTTTGATTATTTTAATAAAGAAACTGTGCATATTTTCTTCATGCATTGACCTTGAGCTCCTGATGAAAAACTCTCTTCCAGTTGACACACAAGAGTCCACTAAGCAGTTAGAGCTGGTACCCTTCATTTGTATGGAGGCTGTGAGGTTTGCAAGTGAGCACAAGTATTTCCCCTGGTCATGCAAGGAAAATTCCTTCCACAAGAGATAGCAGATTGCTCCATCCAGGCTTTGTACCAGCCACAAGCCAACCAGAGCTCATACACCTGGCTTCTCAAGAGGTTATATTGTTCCTGGTCTAGAGCCAATCTGTGGCTCCTGCTCAAAGCCCAGCCAAAATGGTCTTGTGTCTGTCTGCAAAGTACAATGTAGCCATACCCATGATAACAGGCTTTGGAAAATAAAACCTGAGCACTGATCTGCAATACTTTGAAGAAACGGCTTTGAATGCCAGGACCACTCTTGCTTAACAGCTTTCAGTCTAATCTGATTTGTTTATTGTTTAACCTACCATGTGCCTGCAAACCAGCTGGAAGCACAGCCGGCTAATTACTGGGCCATGCCAGCATAGGCTGCCTTTGATTGCTTGAGACATGAAGCCTGTCAAATGGACAAGATTTAAGGCACACAGTTATTATCTGTGACCCTCTTTTAGATCCTAATGAGCTCTGAGATGCTGAGATGTTCTGCTGGAGGGGCAGCAGGGATCTAGCTGCATCAGGGCAAGGGCTGCACCTGGAAATGATTTCATCCTTGGCTTTACCTGTCTTTTTCATATTTTTTTTCTCTTACACATCTGTGAGGTAGAATATTTTTCAAGCACAATCCTGATAATCCCTCTAGATCTTCTCTCCTATTTTCATCTTTCATGGGGTACTCATGCTAACATGTTCCCCATCTTTGTTCTAGACAAACAAAAAATGACTGGCTTTCTTAAAGGCTGCATAGAAGAGTGGAGATATTTTCTTACTCTCATATTTTTTCCACAGCCTAAAATTCATCTCACGGAAAAGGCTGTTAGCTCCAAGAAGTGAACTTATTGTGAGCGGGGACAAAGAGTCCTGAGGATTAGCTGAGCGTCCATCAGCTTACAAGTAACTAGCAAAGCGAAATCGCTGTTGATTTTACCCTGTTCCTTCTTCCTTTCTGATCCTTCCAAGTGGTGCATGTATTCTTTTTTTGAGATAAGGAGGCAAAGCAATAAACAAAATCAGCACCTGAATAAGCTAGAGGGGCAACTTTTTTATCAACCAGTATTTTAACTCCCATTACATATACATTATTTCAAGGGCTATTGCTTGCCCCAGACATTTAGAGTTTACTGATTCTTGTTATATCCACTCTGCTGAGAAGATGAAGGGCTGCACCAGAAACTGGGAAAGTGCAAAGTATCTGAGCGCATTAAAAGCAACAAAATGGAAAGGAAAGGAAAGGAAAGGAAAGGAAAGGAAAGGAAAGGAAAGGAAAGGAAAGGAAAGGAAAGGAAAGGAAAGGAAAGG
>VZSV01000018.1:4478333-4489622 GCA_013398735.1 Nothocercus julius
AAAGGAAAGGAAAGGAAAGGAAAGGAAAGGAAAGGAAAGGAAAGGAAAGGAAAGGAAAGGAAAGGAAAGGAAAGGAAAGGAAAGGAAAGGAGCTCAATAATTTAAAGTCCTTTTATTGGTCTGGAAAGGGTGGAGGAAGCAAGAAGATGGGAAGGGTAGGAAGTGATCTCTTTACTCCATAAGGGTTCTGGGAATGTGGTTGCCTTTGGGGCACTGGGAGAAATAGGAAAATAAAGTAAAAACATACTCAAAATGCCAAAAAAAAATGATAGGAAATGGTTATCAGCTTGAAAAGTTCCTCCAAGGGTTATTAATAGCTAACACCGAGGAAGTCATGACTCACTGGACAGAAAAGTGTATTTTGGGCCTTAAAATGTGAATTGGTTCATGGTTTCTTAACTCTGACTCTTCTACCCTTACACATACAGGAACAGCCTATCAAGAAAGTATCACCACATGTACAGAAGTCCACCACAATCTTGCAAAGCACTTAAACATGGCCATAAGCCCTGTTACTTTTCATTAACCGTAGGCATGTAAACATGATAAATCTGCCCAAAATTCAGCAATAGATTTTGTTTGCATTTCAAAAAAGAATCGGGATATTAGTCTTTTTCAGACATTTAGAGCATTTTGCACTTAAGTGACTAATCCTGATAATTAGCCTTAGGTGACTAATTGTTCTATCTTGGGCCATGAAATATCAAATGTTCCTACAATTTCACCTCACCCCTTGAATCATAGGCGTTCTCGTTTCCTGTTGTCCATAGCAAAACCAAGGCACAAAGACATTATGGGGCACCCTTTCAGACTTTGGTTACAGAGATGTGGGTGCCACTGTCTCCATACACAGCATGTTGTTAAGCTAAGAAGCAGCAGTGTAGTGTATCCCCAGCATCAATAAATATTTGTTTGTTTAAGAGCTTACACATGAATTTAACTAAGTTGCTACGTGAGCAGATGATTTTCAACCTAGAAAAAAAAAATCCAGGAAGCCTGGGAGAACTCAAAGCTGGAGTGTAAGAATGGTCAAATAGAGAACTGCTTTGCAATGGGGTGTAAGATCAGGCAGTAAGAAGCAGAGCTCTGTTGTACCAGCTGCTGCACATTAGCATTGTAAAGAAAAATTCCTCTGCTTCATAGTCAAGCTAGGTAAAGGCTGGGAGCAGCTCAACTTGGGATCTCTGTTTTAAAGATCAAACAAGCGAGCAAGAAAGGAAGGAGTGAGCAAATGAGTGTCGAGATCTCCTGAATTCTGGCTGAGTATATGAACCATAAAATTGTCTTTCCTCTCAGCCAGACTAGTTAATCTCCTTTTACAGCCTGCACCATTTCTGGGTCATGCCTGACTACAGCAGAAATGATAACATGCTTATTCTGAAGGTACAGCTATGAAAACTTTGCATATCAAGCCACTTAAGATATTCTTTTGATGCAGAAATCTCTGCATTTTGATAATCACCTTGTTACTGAATGGTCTGGAAGGAGATGAGATGCTTCAGTATTATCTCAGCCCATTCTCCTGCATCAGTCCAGCTGAAAGATGTTCTTCTAACTGGCATGTGAAAACTCCAACAAAAGAGGTACCACAAATCCCCAGGCATTCTCTTCAAGTGCTTTGGTATCATGAGTCCTGTAACTTGTAGCTTATACTTTGTCTGTGGAAACAGAAGCTCCTTGCTTCTCCTGTTCCCAGTGGAGGCAGAGAACGCTGTTCCCTCCCTCTGTTACAGTCTTTACTATATCTGGTCCTCCTTACTCCCTTCATATTGTATAGCACCACAAGCAAAACAACATTTTTTTTTTTTTTTTCCACTACTTGTACAATGAGGAATCATTCTGATTGGGCTGCTAGGAAAAAGAAGAAAAGGAAGCTAATAAATCTTTTCCGCCTCTGGATCCTACAGTTTTCTATTTTTGCTTTGGAATGGAACACAATATTCTAAGCCCCTCGCACAATAATTTGTCAGGCAATTGGTAACAATACATTAAGTTTTGGGGTGGGGGGAGGGTGCTCTTTTGTGGCATTTGTGTGAAGGATGATTTTCATGAAGCAGTTTTATGGCTTCAGTGAAATATTTGTAAAGTGGCTGCTGCAAGTGTGACTGATTGTCTAGTTTCATTCTATTTTCTGTTTTCATTAGGTTATGTAAATCACTGGGTATTATGTACACTCCACATTTGATCATTTCAAACCAGTAATTGAAGATTTTGTGTACCAGGGTAAATTCATGGTTTCTGTGAAACCCTTGTTTGCTATAAATAAAAGCTTGTTTACCCATATGTCAATGAACAAGAACATAAAAGGTGTTAGGGATAACCATGCCTTTTATTTCTTTTCATGAATATGCAAGTATATTTATTTATTATAGTCACTCAGTTCAACCAACATAGAATTTTGACACATTTTTTCATTTGCCATGTATTTCATAAAATGTATTACGCAGACTTTAGAATATATCAGACAATATGGAACATATTATAGTCCATAGCAGCTGTCATGATATTTCAAATATATTACATGGAATGACATAAAATATTTTCAACATATTCTTATAATTTTAACATATATCGTGTGGTGTCCCATATTTTAAGCAGTAGAACAATGGAACAATTCTTTTTTTCTTCTTCTTTTAAAAATTGTATTTTATATATTGTCATATATATTTTTACCATGTGTGCAATAAATTATATGAAACACGTAACACACATATGGGAAAGGTATGACTTTTTTTTTGATGGGGGAAGGAGGGACTCAATTTTTTAGAAAGAAACTTAAATCCTTTGTGCATTGTTTAAGCAACAATCAGTATCTCTGGCCTGGTCTGCAGGCAGTGGGGTTTGTAAAGGAAGTATTTGTGATTTCCAGTGCAGAGTTTTTTTCCTGGTGAAGTTAAGATAGGAGGATAGATTTAAACACAAAATGCTGCAGCCTGGAACAAACATTGAGAATATTTTGTAATAGGGCAATCAATTTTCTGGAGCTCATGAGAAACTAGAGAACAGAGCCCTCCTCCTCAGCAGGACGTGAGGAGGATATGCGTCTCTGGAAGCACCTAGGCAGAGCCAGGTGATTGCCATCTGCCAGGGCAGCGATAAGCACTCAGCAAACAGAGCCCAGCTTCTGAGATGCTGTTCCCTTGCCTTATTCCTGAAGATGATGGCAAGCTTACAGTAATTTAGTTAAGCAAGCTGAGATTTAGAGAAGCCAATGTCTGTGTAGAACACAGTAACCAGAGTTTTAGCTAGTTGGGTTGGTGACTGGGAACTGTAGTGCATGGAGTTCTTCCCAAAATAGACTTAAATTCATCAATCAAGATGAATTTCTGTTCTAGAGGAGTTCAGGTACCTATCACTCCTATTTTAAAGGAATACCTGAAAATCTCAGCTGCCCTGATGGTGGTTTTGTTAAAGTAGCAGTTCCAGTCTGCTCTCCTTGTCCTGTGCACTCTGTGCTGCTGTTGAACCGGTCACCACTCCTGGGTGCTGTCTTTGGTTGGTGATGTTCCTTTCTCCATTCTGCAGCTGCTCAGGTTTGAGCAAAGTCTCTAAACCCAAGCAAGATGTGATCCAAGCCTTAAATCCCAACACAGATGCTACTTTCACCTGTGACTTTGGGAGGGGGAGAAAGCTTTATGACATCTGTTGACATCCATGGAGTACATTTGATTTCATGCAAACAAGCAGGCTGATTTTCAAGGCTGGAATTTCAGACTTGACCTGTTCACTATGGTAAAGATCTCAAATTGCCCTGTTTTTTCTCTCAAGATCAGTAAGGCAAGAGTACCTCTTCTCTGGGCCCTTCTGGGCCATTACACCTCTAACTGAACCTTGCGCATGGTAAACTGTAATCTTCCTGACTCAACACTAAAAGCACAGAATGCTCACTGTATACAACAGCAAGGGAAATTTCATGCCAAGAGAAATAATCCAATGCAGTATTCCAGTAGTGACCCTGGATTTTATAAATATAAAAGTGCTCTGAAAGAGCTATTTAATAACTGCTTAATTCACCCACTATGACTACATATTTTATTTCCAATAAGCTTAGAAGAGCTAAGAATTTACTTCTTGACACAGGCAGAAACTAGAACCAGGGGAATTGTCCTTAGTTTCTACATTAGACAAATGACAGTCCTTGTTCAGTATGAACAGGCCAGCTTTAGTAAGGGGTCTTTAAGATACACCTTAACATTTAAGGAATGGCCAGTCTGAAGGTGCACCATACTCAAGTAAGAAGAACAGCTCAGTAGAGATAGTTATCATTTTATCCTTTATTGGGCCTTATTGACTGGATGCCATCCAAAGCCTCCTTGCTGCATGGTGTTTTCCATGGCAAAACTGCATTTGAGTGTTGATTTGCAGGGAACGTCTTGCTGAGTCTATGTTCCTTCTCCCCAAAAAGACAGCACATGTGTGGTTCAGCTATGGATGGGAAGTGTGTGGGAGGGAGGTGAAACATACCAGCAGTTGTTGGGGATGGCATAAGAAAAGCGTAGTGATCCTAGGACCTGTGAGAGAGCTGACCGCAGGAAGGGCTCTGGAGAATTTTTATGCCACAAAATTGAAGGAATCTTGACAGAGCATTGGCAAAGTCCTGGATGTCTGCTAAAATAATATGGCAAATTTGGGTGAATATTCACAGGTATAGCAAAGGACATAACTTTTGACAAAACAGCTGCCTCAGCCTCTATATCTCAAATGGCTGATGAGTAGCACAGACAGTCAGGCCTTCAAAAGGAGCAATTGCCATTGAGTCCTTGACACATTGCAAATCAGTGCAATGAGTTCATGCATTTATTCCGCTGAGCCCTTGCCTTGCAAGTAGATAAGCTCTTTTGGCCAACACGTGCACGTATGTATGTATATATATACATTTATATACATGTGCACATACACACGTGAATATGTAATAAGCCTGAGGCAAAATTTCCACAGGGAATTTCAACACCAGTGATGAAAACCTGGCAATACTGAAAGAAGACTTCCACAGAAAAAAGTGCTGAACAACTTTCCTAATTGGTCCTCTTCAGGATCAGTATCACAGACAGACTGACACTCCTCCCTCCCTCGCCTTGACCACATTTCCTCCACAGCAGATTCGTGCCCAAATACTCTTTGCTCTCTCCTGCCTGTGTGATTTCCATGCTGGCACTGCTGGGACTGCGGCAGGGGAAGAACCAAGGCGTGTTTCTGAGACACGGTGTTAGCCTTCCCACATGAGAGGCATGCAAGGGGGAGGCAGAATCTGCTGACAGAAGCAGGAATGCATGCGCCTTTGTGTGGGGGGACACATTTGCACATCAAATAGGAAGATTAGGAGAAAGCCCCCTCCTCTGCACTTAAAAAAATGGAAGTGACTGTGCCCCTTAGGAAGCAACCTCATAGGCTGAACAGCTCCAACAGAGATTATATCAGACAGATAAAAGTGTTGGAGGAGAAGGATAGGAGTGAAGGGCTCCATCTTGTCCCAATTTCCTGACAGGATTAAGAGAAAGAAGGAGAAAAAGTAAAATAAGTATGATTTTTGTTCTTTTTATTGGTGTCTGGCTTTTGAGCTTGCACCATCCATTTGGATCAGATAAAATAATAACTTTTTTTCTTTTCCATGCCTTTAGAAGTATCAGGTTTTCAATTTCATGATATCATCCTTTTCCTGTCCCTGAGTTGTACTTTTGGATAGACTACTGGAAGCAGAAAAGACTTAGTGTATCTTCCCCTCATCATATGAATTTTCTGTTTTACTTTGCAAGTCATCTAGTGCCAAGGAAGTGAAGAGAGCACAGGAAAAAAAGATTTCCTAGTGAAAAGTGCATCAAAGACCAGCTCAGCAAAAGACTGTCTGGCCATCACTTCTTTACCCAACTGCTCAGGAGCTGTGTGAGCTAAATCACGATCCTTTTGCACTGTTCCTCCTGTTCGTGGATTAGAGATACAGCAGCTCTGAGATTTTGAGTGTTGCCACTGTGTAAGAAAATGGGAGTTATCTTTACCCATGCTCTTGGAGTAATGAGAGATGGTGCTATCAGTTCACGGGTGTAAAAAGACTTCTCATTTTTATGGCCATGACTGGTCACTCTTGTCTTACCCCATCTAACATGTTATTTTAATTTGGCGCATTCTACCTTGAGGCATAATTCTAATTTGAACTAAATAACATCACCTAAGGAGGGGAAAAAAAAAATATTCATTCCTGATTTAGCTTTTTGTATGGATGGAGTTGACACCAAAATCTTTAGTCACCACATATCAATGTCAGGTCACTGAGAAAAATGTAAGCATTATATAGACTGGATATATAGAAATATTACCTTCAAAATGTGTAGAATAAAACTATTCTGCTCAGCTGCAATAAGGCCTCACATGAAGAACTGTGTCCCCTATGGGGCACTGCACCTCAAAGAAGTATATAATTTTTTAGAGAATATTAGAATAGAGGTCTTCAGACTAAAGAATAGAAGTGATCCTGGATAACTGTCTTCAAACCATGTGTTCTTGTTTTGTCTCAGCAACAAAGAACACAGATTATTCCTATCTTCAATGTAGTTTCCTTTTATGTGTTATATATTGCAATATGGGGGATGTCAGTTAGGCATGCAGGGGTTTATAATGATAGGGATAATTCAGGCAGAGATTGCTTAAATATCAACAGAGTTTGTGATGTTTCCAGGAAAAAAAAAAAAAAGGGTTTTAAGAGTACATGAGATAACGTATGTCAGAAGCGACATGGCTAACATTTATGCCACAGTGGGCAGGGAACAGCTGAGCATGACTGCAGGGGATGATGAACTCTTCTTTAGGATTCTGAGATTCTCTCAATGTAGTATTCTTAATTATTTCCTTCTGAGAGGTGTTTTCCAATAATGTAACTAATCAAGCAGCTCTGTCACAAACCCTTTGCAAGTTGTCACTGTGGTGCTTGAATTGGTAACGCCAAAAATGGATGCTGCATTTCAGGAGTAGTCAGTGGAGTAGTCATAGATTAGTCTATTATCAATCCATCTTCTTTTCAGTATGTCTTGTTTATATTTCCAGAAATCTCATTCAACCTTCTTGACACTGTATTCACTGAGACCCTCAAATTATTTTCAAAATTACAGCTGCTGTGTGTAAAGTCCCCTACCCTGTGAATAGGCACCAGTGCATTCTTTGCTCCTAGATGGATGACTTTACAGCTGGATGCATTAAAACATATCGTGTTTTCTTACACTGAGCTTACTGGCTGATTCAAGGCAACATGTATCAAAGACCAGCCTTCATTATTTACTATTTTCTGTGTCCCCAGTCTTTTTCTTTTCCTAATAAATCTTTATGTGCTATGAACACTTTGTAGGCAGTGGTGCTACCAGGTCAGTGAGATCCTTAAAGAATAGAGGTACAGGAATGGATGCCAGCTGGACTTTCCAGAAATGCTTTTGCTTCATGAGAATTCTGTTTTATAGTTTCATTTGCGTTCCACAAGGCATCCATTTCTGAACTGTTGAATGCAGGCCAAAGGCATTTTGCGTCTTTCTAGTTTCTTAATTAAAACATCCTGCAGGGCAAAGTCAGCTGCCTTACAGAAGTCTGTTACATCATCAAGATTATCTTCAGCCACCAAACTGGTAATTTTATCGAATAAAGATATCAAGTCAGTTTGACAGGAACTGTTTCCCATAAACCTCTGTTAACTGACTTAATTTGTATTTCCTAATGTAATTGTTTATTAACTAAGACCACGTGTTAGGCTATCAAACTTACAGCTATAGTGAGAAATTACACAATCATAAAATTTAGACTGGAGGGGACCTCTGGAGGTCATCTTGTCTAACATCCCCAACTCAAAGGATGGCCAACTTCAGAGTCTGCTCCGGACCTTGTCCAGTCTAATACTGAGTATGTCCAAGGGTGGAGATTCCACAGGTTCTCTGTGAAGCTCTCCTGGTACTTTGACATCGTCATTGTATGGATTTTGTTCTTGATTTACAGTCAGAATTTAACTAGAGGCAAAATGGGTCCATCACTTCTTGTTCTTTTGCTGTGCATCTTTGACATGTGTCTGTCTCCATGTTCCCTGTAATACCCTATTAGATATCTGAAAACATCAGGTTGATCCCACTTCTCCTTTCCAGGCCAAACAAACACAGCTTGCTGTGCTTCGTCATGTACTTTATGTGCTTCAGCTCCCAATTATCTTCGTGTTTTTTCTCTCCGTTTTTTTCCAGTGTGGAAAATGTGAATAGTAATTTTAAAAGAGCTTTTATTAGATGCCTCCCAGATGAAATTGCATACCTTCAGTAAGAGGACATACTGGTTATAAAACCATTGAAGCTTAGATCAGAAGTAAAAGTCTTATAAAATTTGAGGGAGACTAGTTGCATCTTCCTTTGCAGAGCATAAATCACTTTAGTTGTGCCTTTCTCTACAGTGTCACAGAGAGAGTCCCAAAAGCTAGTGTTAACCAGGTTCACAACATGCTAATAACTAAGAAAAACAAATAATAAATAAGATGAACGAGATGAACAAAAATTCCCAATTACTATTCACTTTTTGCCTACTGTTTTGAATATTCTCAGATGACTTGACTTGTAATTATTTTTGGTTTGGTCTGAACTGGCCTGTCTGAAGCATCAGAGAGCTGATGTGTACTGTCTCTCTGTGTGTGTACACACAAGCACACACGTGCGCACACACACACTCAGAGACACACACGCTCACATAATTCTACTGCAGACACCCAGAGGTCAGACTAACTCATCTAGGCTTGATCTGTGCATGAGAATTCTCATCACTATACCCAGGATTTCTTTCCCACTCAGTATTATGGAAAAGCAGAGTAACAAGGAAACCTCCTTCCTGGAGCCACAAGTTAAGAATCTCTGGAGCTTAAAGCAGGTCCACCCTGCTTTAAAACTATGAACTTTGTTGTTCCCATGGTAACAAAAATGCCTGACCAAGTCATCTTTAAATGAGCTGCCTCACTTAAATGCAGCTTTGATGTGTAGAATAAAATGAAATTATATTACCGTCTAATTATGTTAAATTACAGATACAGCAGAATTATCATAGGTCACCAGCATATCATCAAACTGAAAATCTTACCATTTATTTTCATGTAATGTATATTTTTTCATGTGGAAGATTTTATTTTGTTATTTGCTTACAATGTTGTTTCCTTCCCAGGTTTTCATGCAATAGATATTCAGATAAGATTTTTTTTTCTTTCTTTCTTTGCAATGAAGGAATAGAATTGGCAGAATGAAAGGGACACTGAGTTTCCTTACATGTGGAATTATTTTATTATGGAACTTGTATTATGTTTCCTTTTAGGCATCTTATGCATAAATTGATCAGCTTTGGGGAACCTCAGTATTTTTCATTAATGTTAATTATTGCTAATTTTACCATCTTTTGAGTGTAAAATGGGATAGCATCACTTTCTCCTTTTCCTCATCTCAGATGGCTCTCAGAAATATGTCTGTTTGTATTCCTTGCACTACCAATATCAATTATATTTCAATGTCAAAAAGGTTTGAAAGAGATGGGACATATAAAACTGCTGCCAATTTTTGTGTCTCTTTTTGTGTCTCCACAAAGTTTTGGTCCTGCTAATATGTCTAATACCCTACTGGCCTGCATCACAATTGGATGAAGTTCTCCTAGATTTCTCTAGAAAGTTTTAAAATTTTGTTTATAAACAAAAGAAGAAGAAAAAAAGAAAAAGAAAAAAAAAAAGAAAAAGAAAAAGAAAAAGAAAAAGAAAAAGAAAAAGAAAAAGAAAAAAAGAAAAAGAAAAAGAAAAAGAAAAAAAGGTTTGGAGAAGAGGGAAGGGCCGTAGATTAGTTTTGCAAGTCAAACTGCTGTAAATCTCTTCCTTCAAGAAGCTAATCATAGTTAATAGTCCTTTCCAGTTCAAGGCATTTGTGACACTTGTGTTTCTATGAAAGAGACACAGAGAAGGCTGGAGGGGTGTGACAGAATTTTCTGTTGTTCACATAAGCTGTTTATAGAGCTCAGTCCACATCATGAGACTTTGGACATAGATAAAACTCATCCCAAACTACAACCTTTTCTTTCAGGTTTTTCCCTCTCTGCAGAACCACAAGATGGTTGCCAGATTGGCCTATTTCCTGTTGCTCCCCTCTGTTTTTCTGCTTTTGCAGGGTATGGAGACAGTCACCAGTGTCATTCTCAGTCAGTGATGTGGGTTGGTTTCACTAGCTCAAATGTGTGTCCAGAAAACTGATCAGTTAGAGCTGGAATAAAACAATTCTTGCTCTTTCTAAAGCTCTGTGATGCTTTCTAAGGATTTACACATGGTCTCTTCTGTTTCAGATATGTTCTTTTTCCATATCTCACATTGGCCTTTGTGGTTTTTACAGAGTCCTGGGAATCAAGCTAAGAGACAAGGAAGATGAGGAAGAGGAGTTTGATACTCTTGGTGTTGTGAATTTGGCCATTAAAACCTTGAGAACAGATTAAGCTGAAATTGCAGTTTAGGAAATGTAACTGGATAAAATAGCGTAGACTTCACTCGCCCCTGTGGGAATCACATCCTGCAGCTATTTCCTATGCACAGTGAGTCGAGGTCTTCTCCCCCACCCCACATGTATTGAGCTTCCTTTGCTGTATTGTTGCTTTCAGGTTCCTTGCACACCTCAGCCTTTAAACCTCTCTGCTGCTAAAAAGCAGTCTTTGCTGCAATTAGAGAAGCTGGATAAAAATAAAAATAAAAATATGTCCAATGCAAAAAAAAAAAAAAAAGTGTCATTGGCCTCTCTGAGCACAAGATTTCCACTCTGATTTTGATGGCTGACGGCTGGGATTTAGAAGCATTTTTGTTTGTTTATTTGTTTTCACTACAGACAGAAGAAACATGCGTAGGAAATAAGCAACAAGATGTTGGGAGGTCACATTTAGATGATATTTCCTCTTGGCCTCTGTGCTTGCCTGCCTCTCCACAAGTGGAGATGCTGAGTGAGACTGGACAGCAGATTTCCTTGAGGCAGACTCAGATCAAGGGGGAATAAAAACACATTTTTTCCTGTTCAGAGCCAACCAGTGGGAGTGAATTGCAGATCTGACCCAGCAAACAGATTTACTCTGCTGCTAAAAAGGCATCTCAACAGTTTTGATAGCAAAATGGTGGCCAACCTCCATTTACTTGCCTGCAGGAATTTGCCTTTGGGGAGGCCTCTCAGCACCATGCTGATATTCCTTAAGGGAAACCTCAAGAACACACCTACCTCTTTCTCCTCACACCCACCCGGGGATGATAGGACCTATATGATTTTTTTTTTTTTTTTTTTT
>VZSV01000018.1:4489672-4576608 GCA_013398735.1 Nothocercus julius
TTTTTTTTTTTTTTTTTTTTTTTTTTTTGTGCAACCTTCAAGTAGAACATCTACCTGTGATGACATTTTGACGTTTATTGGAAAGTTGACTAGGTTCCTTCCTATCAAGACACATAGTCCTTCCCATGAAAGGCTTTACAGTGTCTATCACAGGAGCAAGTAGCTTTTGTGACCTGCTTAAATGCAAGTGACCTGCAAGAGATTGTCAAAAAGCCTTTTCGTGTAAGACACGTTGGACCCAGCCATCAGGGGTCATGATATGACCTCTGGGGTCATGGTGGGTCATGGGTCCCACCGGGGGGGACGCCCTGGGATCACGGGACTAGGGTCATGATATCATGCCTATGCTTGCCTAATCTTTAGAGCTGTGCAGGGGATTCTCTGCACTCCTGTTCTCCGACTGTTCATCCTGCCTCTACGCTGTGATTCAGCAAAATCATGGCACTGTCACTTCCCAGAAAAGGAACCCTAGAGATAAACATTTCCTGGAAACTGAATGGAGTTTGTAGAACTCTTTCAGACAACTGAGAAAGCAGGAATTTTGTTGCACCATAATGTAAAGCACAGTGTGTGATTTGCCTTTCTTTTAATCGGCTGTTTGTACGCGCAGTGACACAGGCTTGAAGAACAGATATTTCTCCTGTGCCATGAAAGGGAGCGTGGCTGGTAATGCTGGTCTTACTCGGGAATGCTTGGGAGGCATGGGACTATGAGGCTGACAGGAACTCTATATTTGTTAGAGAGAGAGGGAGAGAAGAGATAGGACTGTCGTAATAACTCTGCAGAGAATACTTTGCGAGTCTGTAGGATGCATGTACAGACCACGTGGGTTGCTTTGATTACGTTACCTAGTTATGAACTCACTCACTTCCAGCTGCACCAGGCAGGGTTTCTGCATACATCACAACACAGAGTTTTCTTTCAAAAGAAACTAAACTTTCCTAGACTCATATTCTGACTGCAGCTGATACAGACCTCAGGATCTGGGTCAGGTCTTGTTTTATCCATGTGGATTTTACCTAATCCTCACCGAGTACTGCCAGAGTTTCTCTAAACTCTTTTTTTTTTTTTTTCTTTATTGTATCCCTCTGATAATATTATCTACCAGTGTTGGCTGTTTAGATATCTTAAGTTTTTTTTTTCCTAAAATAATGTGCATGTGAGAGGAAAGAGGCCAAATATAAATATCCCCCTCAGTTCCCCCAACCACCCTGAAAAAAAAAGGAGGAAAAAAAAGGTTGTGGAATATTAGAAGGAGCTCCTGCCTTTGATGGGTACATTTTCCAAAGAAAATAGAAGAAAATATGACGGACACCAAGAATAACATCCGATTTTCTGCTGCCAGCTCTTTTTATGCCTTTAAAAACCAGTCCGTTTTATTCAACATAGTTTCTGGGAAGGGAAAAAAAAAGGGGGGGGAGGTGAAGAGCCACACACTTCTAATCATATTCAAGTAGGCACTGTACAAAACCTGCTGGAAGCCAGCAATGGTGATGACTGCCTCATTACCATTATATAAATAGTATTTAAAGTGCAGCTGGGCCCTCACATGAGCAGAGACCTAATTGATGCCGAAATACGTTCATTTCAAGTCCTGTGACTTCATGTGGAAAATATTACACTGGCTAATTAACAGCAATGAGAAGAGATGATGCATTGCCTTATAAAACAAGCAACTGAGATTTTGAGCCTTCATGCAAAAGGAAAAAGAGGAGGGGGGAAGAGTTCTGGAAGTCTGAAGGAAAAAAAAAGCCAACCAAATAAAATGCATGCTCACACACTCACAGTGACACACATGTAATCACGAAATAGAGACATTCAGGAGGAAATGACTTACTATTTATCTAATGGCTCTCAAGCCAAATCTAAGTTTATTGTATGCCCTTGACAGAAAGACAGCACAAAACCCAGTGTTTATACAGAAGAGCTAACAAAAATATTAATGTCCTGATTCTGGCAATTCTGAACCCTACCTACCTAATATCCTTTTCTGGCACTTAGCAGGGTTGCATCTACCATGTATTTATTTAATGCATAAAAACATGTGTTGGCTCATGCAGAGAGTACAGACTGGGATTAATGGGGGAAATGAATTGGCCTCTGCTGTGCAGTACAACAGACATGATTATCATAGTGTTCTGTAGCAATAAATCGTACAAATGCATGAATTGAAACACTGATGAAATTTTTTAGTGTAGTGTATGCTTAGCCATACTAGAAGCTGTAGTCAACCATGTCAGAGGTGCGGCTAAAAAGGTTACAGTGTAGACAAGCCATTTTTAGGTAAGGTCCGTAAGACTAGATTCGCTACAGATAACTGGATGCCTGTGTATGAATAGCTAGTTGTCCTTAGCAAGATGTGGCCCTTCTTAAACTGCAGAATGGAGTGAGAAGGAAAGATCTGCAAGTTGTTTAAAGAAACAGACAGAGGCTGCTCCGTGCAGTTATCAAGTCACAGAAGTTAGAGATCCAACACTGGCTGTCTGGCAGCTTCCTTGCTCTTAGAGGACTTTTTGGCATGCATATTATCTGCACTGTGTCTCAGGATGGGGTCTGGCAGTCCCAAACACTGGGTTTCCCAGCACTCTGCTAGAAAACTTTATGATAGTACCACAGATCTTACTGTCAGGAAAAGAATGGCTCCACATTTCTCTTTTGCTTATGTTTCCTTACATCATTCATAGCAAATCGCTTCCTATTTTCTGCATGCTGGATGCTTCCCTGGTTACCCAAAGTCTGTTTTTCTGTCTTTTCCATAGTTTTGAACTTTCAGATCTTTAGTCTTTCCACATATATTATACATTCCAGCTCTTTCAGCATTTAAAGATGTTTTCTTTGAATTCCATGATCAAGCAGCCCCTCATTCCCAGTGACCCATCGTATTGCTAAATCATGCCATAAACTGATATTTGCCATCAACTTTGGCTGTTTTTCCTTTATCTGCTTGCTAACTCTATTTTTTTTTCATTGATTCTTTGTGTTATTTTCTTTTCTTATGGGTGCCACTTAATAGATTTAGAATGCATCTTTCCTTTATGCTACTTACTCCAAAACTATATTCCCCCAAATGCCTTTCTTCTGCTTTTCTGTCATGGTTGTTTTTGGGACTCCTCCCAAATTATTGCTGTTTGTAAATTTCATCAAGCGCCTGCTTATTTCCTTTTCCAGAGATTAACAAATATGTTAAATGAGACTCTTGCTGCATCCAAGTAGGCACATCTGTCTCCATGAGACAATGTTTATAGCTAAGCCAACAGCAATGATTTTTGGAGTAGAATCTCAGGAAATAATTTCTGAAAAGCCAAAAATGTATCATCTGCTGATAGTCACTTCTCCATGATACTGCAAACAAAAGTCATCATGAAATGTCAAAGGCCATACAAAGCTAATGCTGATTTTCCTTCCCCTGCTCTAGTCTTTTCTAAAACAAGTGGGGGTTACTTGGTTTGTGGAGAGCTTGGGGTACTGCTTATGGCCAGGACATCGCAGGAGGCATGTAGCCCCACCAGAGAATAGACTGCATTAGGGGAACTCTTAAGAGATTAAGTTATCTGAGCTCTGCCTATCCACCCATTGATCATGATGAACATTACTTGTGACATTCCCTGTTCAAACAACCAATGTACTCCTCCCTTTCCCCAAAACAAACAAAACAGAGGAAAAAAAAAAAAGAAAAAAAAACACACACACAGAGCAAAACAAACCCACCCAGACAAAACTTTGCGCTTCTCCCTAGGGAAAGGGGTAAAGAACAAACAACACCAGACAGATGGTAGCTGTATTATATTATGCCCTGTTGGCAGGAGCTCAAAAACAATGGCAGTGAGAATGCATCAGATCCTGGACAGAACTAAATAAAATAGTTTCTCATAATTTTGTTTTCAGCATTCCTGTGTTTCATTTCAGCAAATCAGAATGTCATCCCAGTGGTAGAAATTCCAAAATACCTATTTCTGAGACAGCCCCCTTGAAAGACTTTCTTATAGCAATTTATGCATGTGTATATTGTGCATGTATTTGCTATCTTTATTGATGCCCAAAACAGGGCTGGTACAGTATACCAGAAAGTGATAGGAAGAGAATGAACATTATCCAGAACTCCCTTTGTATGATTTTAAAACTCCCCTACATTTGTTGCCATGCAGTCACACTTCCCAAATTCAAGCCAGCAGATCCTTTAATCACACCCCCACATGTATTTGTTTGTTTATTAAGTGCCAACTGCGTGGCCTGGGGCAGGCAAAGCAACTGAGCCTTGCCACGTTTCAGACTCACACCTGCATCTGGGATGCAAGTGTGATCTGCCAAGAGTGGCATCTTCCAGTTAGTGACTGCTAAAGGAGCATTAATGGAGAGGAGGCAGCTGGGTCCAGGCCACCTCCAAGATAGGTGTTTATCTGAAGCTCTACACCTGCCTGGGTCCTGTGACTATGTGGAGACCTAGTCTGACAGTCCTGGACTCCATTTGTCGTCGCTCTGTTCTGGTGTACATTGTGACTATTCACCGTTCACAATGGTGTAGAGCCTGGATGTTGTCCAAAGTGTTTTGCCCAAAGTTGCAAGGAATATCACTGGAGAAAGCTCTGATTTGAACCATTATCTCCCAAACCCTAATTAATTTCCCTGCTGGCAGGGACCTCTCTCTCTCCTCTTGTGGTTTAATTTGCACACCTGAAATAATGAATGAAAAATACAGCAGGAGTGAGAGGCACAGAGGCTGCTGGGCTGGTTGAGGGCTTTGAACACACCCTCTGAAGGGGAGTTCCAATGGGGAGGCTGGCTTGCTTGCTGCCACTGAGCTGTCTCTTGCAAATTCAGCTCCACCTGGGAGCACAAGGTTGCAAACCTTTTCAGACCTCAAGGGTCTGAGATCTCCTTGAGAGATCTCTTTCCCTGACCCATCAAAAAGATGCCTCCGTTTTATGCTCTGTAAATCAGGAATCTATGCATGCATCTGTGCATGTGCATCTATCATATGCATGCAAGAAACATGCACCTGTAGAAAACGTGTTGGTGAAGTCTTAGACAGCAGTGATGCCTGAGAACTTCAAAACTGGTTCTCTGACTGAAAGGCCTTTAATAGCATGGGAAGTTACGGAAACTTTGTGACAACCTCAGCTAACTGACTAATTTTCCTGCAGAGTTTACCATGAATAAATCCTTCTTGTCTCTTGCTCCTCATTAAGTATGGACATTGATGTCCTCTGAGTTTCGTATTCCACTGTCACGAAAGCTGTTCTTCAAAGTTCACTGGCTTCACGTTGCCTTTTAATGTAATAACAACTATTAATTAAGCTGAAACAGTAGATGAGCTCTCTTCCTGATATCTATTTTTTTGGTGAACCAGGCACAAAATACCTACCTTAGCAGAAGTCAAATGGAAAGGAGGCAAAGTGCAGTTCACTGAGAGCTTTTATACTCCCTTCTGCTGTATTTTGTCTATGTTTTTATAAATGTCTTGAATTAACATTTTTTTAATTACTGCAAAGCATAGGTGTTTCAGATTTGTACTATATCCTCTAAACAGCTTTGACCTAGTGATCTCCAAGAGGAAGAGAAAAAGGTGGCTGAAACCACATGCAATCTCCAGCTGCATCTGCAACTTTGGACAAGTTTGATCCAAACCCAAACGCTGACAAATCAGGGCCTGTGCTGTGCAGTTTTTCGTTTTTTACTCTCCAGCTTTGATTTCTGGGGAGGGGAAAGGAAAGGGTGGGTTGGGGATCAAAGGTACTAGTTGCATCCACACCCTCATGTTAAATCCAAACCCATTTGCTTTAGGATGTTAAAGAAGACATAGCAGGAAAAATAGAAAAAATGATGTTTGCATAGAGAGGGGAAAAAAAAGAGGATTTGAAGCTAGCATGCTACTGAAAGTTCAGCTGTGCAAATGTAAATCTTACAAACAAACACTCACTGTTCGGCTTCAGTTTTAGCATATATACCTCCTCCTTGCCTGTCAGACCACCATCCAGAATGGAACAGCAAGGACAATTGCACCTGGTCCCTCTTGAGCCACACTGCCAGAGTCACAGTGGATCATCTGACAATCACCATGATGCCCTTCCAGCTGGCAAAGAGCAGATGTATAATGTAAGAAGGTCATAAGATGCCACTGGAAGAAGTGAATTACATCAACACTTTTTTCAGGGAGCCTAGGCCAAGGAGTGGGTTGAGTGTTAGTGCTCTCCCCAGATCTATGTCTAGATACCCGTGCTCTCACTGATAGATCGCCTATGACTGTAGGAGCACAGTCTGAGCTCACACAGCCCACAAATCCCATCTGCCTTTGGGGCACAGGATCTCAAGCCGCTTCTAAAGTGAATTCTGGGGTGGGCTTATTTGTCCAATACCAGTTGCCAAAAGAGCAGCTGGGAAATGCGGAGGCAGCTGGGCCAGGCATAGTGAGTGTCCTTAAAGACTGATGTAGTAGAAGAGTGTAGCTCCAGACAGGGATTCAGACTGGAGGGATTTCAGGCCATTTGGTTGGCGTCAGGCTTGTTGCCTGACCTGAAGAGCATGGCTTGGATTGGTGCCATGAAAACAGGCCCCAAAAAGCCGGTACCCAAAAGTATGGGTCTGTCTGAGGAAGAAGGTCTGGAGTAGAGTTTGTGGACCTTGAGGAGCAGCTATATAGAGAGCAGAAAATAGTATCTGCTAAAGCAGACTGGCTTTGTCAAACAGAATTAATTTCCCACCCAGAAACCACTCCCAGGACATAAGGAACTCTTCATGGGGACCAAAAGCCTTCATTTGGTAATGGACAGTTCAGAATAACCATTGGATTAAATAGTATTTTGTATATGTGGACACTAGAATCAAAGACCCCTGTGATAAGGCTAAGCCTAGAAAACAAAACATTACTGCAATAGCTGTTGCTACTCAAGACTGGTGACAGTCTTGAACTTCACAGAAGGGATCCATGAGTTGATTTGAGCCAAGTAGAATCATTTGTAGGACTCCATCATTGTATGAGGTAGGCTGCTAAATGAAGATGGTACTATGCCATACTGAAACAACCACCAAGGAGCTTTAGGAAGGACATTTGAGCATGTTAGACTTGAACTATTAGTAATGAGACTTGTTACTAGTGATAAAATCATGGGTGAAATAATCATGGAGGAAACAGAAGAAGGTTCTTTAAGGGTCTAACTTGATCAGTTGTCCTCCTGCCTACTGCCTGTACACCTGGAAATGTTGTTATCTAGTAACTCACAAGAAGATGACTAGAGTTTGCCTTGGGAGGCAAAAACATTGTTGTAGTTTCAGTAAAACCTGACCAACCAAATCTCCTGTGAAAAAGGTTAACTTCTGCTGGGACAGAGCAAAACCCAAGTCCTTGCAAACACTGATTATGTGAGACAGATGTCAACAGAAACTAATGCTGGAGAGATTTCCTGTTCTGAAGGCCTAGTTCAAACTATAATTTAGCCAACTTACTTGTCACTGGATTGTACCCCTCAGATTCAAAGATACCTCCACACGAATTCACCCTTCCTATCAGCAGAAGCTACAATTCGTCCTCAACAATTCTTTTCTACTGCTAAATTAGTTAGGTTATAATCAGTAATTTCTGGCAGAACCTTCATAAATTCTTCCCAGGGGGCAGATGGAAAGATTGGTAGCTTTTTATCCATCTTACTATCAGTACTCATACAGATATGTGGCTTAGAGGCCTCTGTTGGTCCTCACAGGAAGAATAGCAACTTTACTTAGAAATACACATGCAAGGTCATTTAAAAATGTAGTTGTGCTCTGGCCTGAAAGGCCCGGCAGGGAGTTCATTCTGGATGGCACTGTCATGCTTTGATCTCACTGAGGCACCACTTGTGAAGCTACTGAAGAACGCTTATCTGATTGCATTTATTAATAAGCCAGGCTGGATTTGAATGATTCATCTAGAAGGGAATGCACCACACTGCAAAATTCAAGCACCAAGATGTGTAACACTTGCTTTCATGAGGTGAAGTATTCCAATGGGTGAGAAAGAAACAGCACGGGGAAGGGAGGACCGAATTTGGAAACAATAAACTAGCTGATATGTAGCATCCAAGAATGGCTGATAACAGAGCAACAGCTGCTAAACTAACAGCCAGCACACATTTGAGAACAGCATAGCTCCTATTGAGCCATGAGACACATTGCTCAGAGGATGGCCTGGAACCCAGACATGACTGCCTGGCATTGATGTAATGGCACAGAGCCATTGGGTGTAAAGACCATGTGGGTTGCCCAGATGGCTTGTGCCCTATAACCAGTACAGTCATAAACAGCATGTGCTATTTCCTCTTCATCTATCACAGAGGCTTCCTTTGGCCAAAGAGAGCAAAAGATTGATTATTCTTGGCCGATCTTTTCTTACTGGACAGAAGCTTCCCTGTTCACATTCAGATTTAATAGAATTGGTCTTGTCATTCTCAAATTACTAGTTCAGCTGCTCCATTAGGGGAACTTCCAGGAATGGAGAAGAAGGGGAGAGGTTCCAAAACTCGAGACTGGAAAGTTTGAGACGTGCATTTCTCTTCTTGCTGTCAATATGAGTTTGAACCATACTTAATGCAGTGTCAGCTTTATTAGGTCATTGCCTGCAGAGTCTAGCTCCCAAACTGAAGGTTACTCTGGTAATGTTCCTTGAATCTCCTGTTTCTTTTGCTGTTTCCATTTGCAAGAAAGGGCAGTAGGTTAGAGAAAAACACAATAGAAACATGATGCATCTCCAGCCAGGGAAATTCATGGAACAGCTGTCACCATTAAAAACCTGTGAGGCTTCCAAAGCCAAATGCTCACCTCTAGCTTGCTAATTACATCAACGGCAGGGAAGCACCTCCAGCAGTAAAAGAGATCACATTCTTGATTGCTGGAATTCTAATCATTTGTTTTTAATTTTATAGGTATTTAAACAGATAAGAAGAAACAAAGATTCTTTGCTGGATCTATGCCTTGGAACAACTATTCATCTTTCTCAGTTTACCTGAGGCTAAAAAGTTCCTTTCTTCACCTCTGTCTAGGTGGTATCTCTAGAGACTCAGATCTTGAACAAGCACAATCGAGCAAAAGGGCTTAATTCAAAGCCTCATGCAGGCGAGGAGAATCTTTACATAGATTTCCAGATCTCCTGGATTAGACAAAAAACAAGAAGTTTTGCAGATCCAACAATGTTGACCTCCTTTCTCCGCAAATGCATGGACGTAAAACACCCTGAAAGCTTTTGATTCTGTGGAAAATGTAGTCTTTGATATACATCTCCTTCAAATCTCCTTGTGATTATGACTGCAAAACATATTCTACTACACCAATTCATTATTAATTATTTAGACAGTAAAAGTAAGAGTATGTCAAAGACAGTTTTAAAAAATGGGCAGAACAAATAAGGAAACCACTTTTTGAATGGTCATTTCACACCTAGCTTTCAGCACGTAGAACAGAGCTGGACTATATAACATCCTACATTCATTCCAGCTGTGTGATTATAGGACATTTACAGTTGCACAGGTTAGAAATAACAACAATAACTTGTGTATTTTAAATTAGGGTAAATTTATTTTCATTACACGTTTCCAACTATCTAGTGCCATTCAGAATGAATGCTGAGACATCAACCCAAAAATAAATTTTAAAGTGAGCTGTAATCAAAATTGGCTTTTAATTGAAAGAATTTCCATAGCATGGGCACTGCTGAGTGGCTGTCATATTAATTATAAGAGCCCTCCTTTTGAACAAATCTTCCATTTGGATCTCTGACATGCCATCAATAATTGTGGCCTCTGGCAAAAATTAAAGCTAACTAATGGCAAGTGCTCATTGCTGATGAACCGGGAAAAAAAAAATCCTTTTCTTGGACAGGCAGTGCATAATGTGGGTCATATGCATTAATACTTTTGCTCTTATGCATTAATACTTTTGCTCTGACATAACTGGGACGTAGGCCTTGAGTTCTTGCCAAGGTGCCACCTGGAACCAACACAGACATTTAAAACAAAACAGAGCAACAGTCATATAAAATCAAATCAGAGGATCCTATCTAACCCAGTGTCCTGCATCTGGTAAAAGAACACAGGCGATGCCTGGGAAAGGAATACAGGAGACAAGACAGGTACAGGGTGATCCTTCTCATAGCTGTCTTTTTTTTACAGTCATCCTGGACCAGAACATATTCCTCAAGTTTTCGGACTTCACAGCCACTAAAGGACATTCCATTAATGGACTAATCATATTTTGAGCTGCTGTATAATTTTGGTTTCCACAATACCCGGTGGCAATGTTCTTTCATTTAATTACAGATGTGAAAGGGTACTTTTGTGTTTAATTTTAATCTGTTGCCTGTTAACTTCACTCATATTCTGCTAACTTTATTATGAGAGTAATTACTATGTGTTCCCTATCCACCTGCTTTGCATCATTCATACTTCTGTAGGGTTCCATCATATTTCCTTCAATCATTTCTTTTTCAAGTCAAAGCTCTCTAGTATCCTCAATGCCTCCTGGCAAAACTGTAGTACCATGCCTTTACCAGTTTTATAGCATCTTTTTTTAGTGGGGTGGGACCAGATCTTCAGTTGATTTTCAAGCGGTGGGAACACCCTCAGTTTATACCACAGTGAAACTATGTGTTTTGTTGTCAGTTGCATTCCTAATAATTCATGATGCTCTGTTGACCTCTTTGCCACTGAGCAGTGAAGTGATGTTTGTAGAGAACTGTCTGTCATATTTCCAAGTTCTCTTTGTGAATGGGAATAGCTAAATTATAGCTCATCTGGATAGTGATTTTTTCCCCCATAAGCATTATTTTACGCATTATTTTGCAGTTATCAAAACTGAACTTATTGATCCAAAATCCCTGATTACCTAGTTTCATTAATATCTTAACAGTGGATAAGCTTTGAGTTCATCTGGTAATGGTGAAGAACGTAGATTATTGCCCGGATTGTTGTCACTTGAACTGATTTGTGGTCAACAATTCACTGATACAAATTCACAAATGCATTTTGCATGGAAGACTAAGGTCATTTTTCTACCTCTGCTTTAATCTGAATCAGATACTTCTTTATCAGCCATGACACAGCATAACATCGCTGGTTTGTCACAAAATGGAGTTCTCCTTCACCTCCCAGTGGAAGCAGCCCTGGTGCCCCCACAGCCTCCTCAAATAGGTGAAAGATTTGAGACCAAGAGAATGCAACTTCTGACCTTTTTCCTGGCAGTAGTACACTCCCTGGGCCCTTCAAGATTTATAAAATTAATCAGATTTTCTAATTTATTAATACATGGGTGGAATTTATTAATACATTTCACAGTAGCTTCAGATCCTTTCTGCCTCTTTCTGATGCCTACTCTAAATATCCAGCCACATTCATGGTATCATCATTGCTTCTAAAATTTCTGATGAAGAAAGGGATCACTGTATGGCTACAGAACATTTCTCTGTGGGACTGGGTGTTAAATAGCAGACCAATACTTCTAATATACCCTTCATTTTGTTACTTCCTTACTCTGAAATACTTTCTCCAGATCCTGAATTTCTGGAACAGGGACTGGCTTGTCTGATGATGGTTTGCATAGAGCCTAGCACAGCAGGTACTTGATTCTAAAATAAGAGAAAAGTACTTTATCAGACAGTTTTATAGCTGTCACAGAAACAGCAGGTATCACACACTTTTGATAAGGAATACAAGAATAAAGGGACAGTCACTTCATTTTTCTGAATTAGTAGTGCCCATGCCATTATGTTTCCTATCAACTTCTCAGCCTTTACCCCAAAACTGTTAAAATGTTTATATTTATTTTCCATTAATCTTGCCCCCCTTTCAGTAATTTTCTTATATTCATGTTAGTCAGGGTTAGAACTGGAAAACATGACACTATGTCCTGGCTCTGAAGTGCCTTCAACCTTCAAAGATTGTCATTTTATTCCTATCTCTGCCACCAGGCTGGTAATACTGTGCCAAGAAATTTCGTCCTCTGGAAAAGAAGTGTAATTATTTTGGAAGCTCCTTTGCAAGCCTGTTTTGAGAGCTGCTGACACAACACACTGTATAAGAGCTGTACAATGTTATGATTATTGTTGTTGTTATTCCTCCCAAAGTTTCAGAGTTTGCAATCCCTCCTCCTTCTCCTTTTTCTTTTCATGGAGGAAGCTACAAAGCAGGAATTGGCAGCTGATAGGGTCTGCAAGATTTATTTTTTATTACTGACCTTTTCCAAAGCCTCAGCAATTGTTTCTTTCCCTTTCCAAAACACACATGCAGCTCTAAGGATAAGTCAAAAGCTGAAGTGCTATTTTTGGGAGGTTTTGTAGACTTATTTTTATATTATTATTTTTTCTCCCTTTGTACCCCCCATCCGTACCAAAGAGAGAAATGAATGGAATTCTATTTTGGAAAGGCATGAGAAACAGATGCAAACATACATGCATTGGGTAAGGCATTCTCTGAAACCTCATCAATTGGAAGAGCAGATTTAGAAAGACATTTGATGCTGGCAGTCTCTTGAATTGCTACCAACAGGCACAGCAGGATAGCTGTTCATCTAGCTATTTAAACAAGCAAGTAAGCATCATACACAATTTATTTGTGTATGATGCTTACTTATATATATATATAAAAATGTGTGTATATGTTCCTTGGAAGGGAACTACAAAACTAGAACTAGGATAAGCAATCTGTGCAGGCTCTTTTTTTTTTTCTTTCTGATTAGTTTGTTTAATACTATTTACTGAGGCTTCCTTTTTGTTGTTGTTTTGTTTTGTTTTTATAGTGGTCCCGTTCTTAACACCTCCTCTCTGTGCATTTTCATGAGATCTCAGTCCAGACTTAGAGAAGGACTTTAGTTAAGCCTGGTACAGGGTTCATGAGTTGGGTGAGCTCCCTGGGGGTTTTCATCTTCTCAGGTTTCCAAATGTTAGCAAGTAATCCACAGCAACCCTGCCTAACCTCACAGTGGTCCAACACGTGGAAGCAGCATGCTTTATACCTGGGAGATGCTGGAGTAGGGATGCCTGTGGAAGCAGCAGGCCTCCTTTGCACATGCAACAAAAAGGGCTGGCCAGACCTTCATGCATTTTGTTGTCAGCCACAGCACATTTGGTTTCTTGTAGAATCTACCCCCAGATCCTGCATATTTTGCTGATTTTATCTGCAGAGCAAAACAATGAGAACTTTATCCTTGTTTCAGGCTGAAAACTAGGGAAATCAGCTTCCCTGGCCTGACAGTTTATGGGCCATTTGAGGTGATGAATATCTGTCCTCTTAGAACCGGGCTGTGATTCCAGTTTATTTTCATTTTGGCTAGGAGAAGTTTGACTCACTCTGGCTTGAAGTAGAGCTGAACTGATGGCCTAGCAGTGAACAATGAATTCAGAGGATCCAAGCAACAGAGCTGTGTCCACAAGAGGGATCATAAATGCAACGTTGTAAAGGGGCCCCACTGGAGACCCTTCTAAATTCTCATACCAAAGGGGAAGTGGTTGAGGTGATGGTCTCATAAACTCTCCGAGGCCTGATGTTTGATATATAGCCCTGCTGAATGGCGATCATCCCGTGCAAAGAGGGGACATCTCTGTGGGTGTTTTTTCTTTAACTATGGTCAGCATATTGCTTGTTTACTGCAATACACTAAGAGATTATAGCATTGCAGTCAAACTGCATGCCTCCTTCTGTAAATACTGCTCTGCGTGGCTCAGTTTTTTAGGCTGCTACTCACCTCTTCCTTTGCTTGTTGGAAATACCCAGCTGGCAAACTATAGGTGTTTTATGTCTGGGAGGACAAGAGAGGGAGGTTTGGGCCAGACAGGATCAGAGACTGCTATGGAAACTGGTAACATGAGATGCATAGATAAAGCAGATTAGGAGGTGGCATAAAGAAGTAGAGCCTTTTTCACTCTCTTTGGACTCCTATGGACTTCCTTGCCAAGAAGACACTTCAAGGTTCAGGGCTGAGCAGGACATAGGCCTTTTCTAGGGATGATGATAATGCACAGTTAGATCAGCAAAGAGAAAAAAATATGGCATTGTTTAGAAGGAAGAAAGATCCTTCCTCACAGCTCAGGTCTGTCCTCTCTGAGGACGTGCATGCAGGATTCCTCTAAGGCTCTTTCACCCCTGTCAAAGGTAGACAGCAGGCTAGAGTGGTCCCGGCAAGGTAGCCAGTCAGCAATCATCTCCATGGACTTCCCCAGCCTTGTGATGCTTTGCCAGCCCTTCACCCTCTAGCTGATTTGGGATGAGGAAAAACTCTTTGAAGGGTTTGCATCACCTGCTGCTTAGCTTCTGCACATGCCTGCACAGGCTGTTAGATGCTGGAGAGACAGTCCTTTCCTTTGCCTCATTTCCCTCACCTATAAAATGACTACTTTTTAATTCTCCCATCGGTAGTGTGTCAGAGACCCAGTGTAAAAAGTGATACTTTAGTGATGTGATTGTCTCTGTTACTATAAAAGGTCACATTATTGCTGGAGTCTATTTGCAAAGCTCCAAGGAGAAGTCATGGCATGGCATGTGTCTGCTTGCCTTGCCTGGATGTATCTGGGATACACTGGGAAAAGTTTGATTCTGAAACAGCAAGATGGTGTAGATGTTGTATTTAAACCTGGTCTTCAGTTATGCTTGGGAAACATGTTACGTATTTCATGAAATTGCACTGCAGCTTTCAGTCCTGGTCCCTTTTTTTCCTGCTCAAGCTCAGCTTTGAATGTTACTGGCTAGTAATAGCCACCAGGCGACGCTAAAGTAATCTGAGATCCTGGGGCTTCATGGAAGACCTGATCACACCCTCTGTGTCCTAATCCTGCTCCTTATTCTAGCTGCAGGCAGGCAAGAATATCAGCAAGGGGCAATCCTGTGCCATGGAAAGGGGCTGCAGTCCTCCCCCCGCCAGTGATGTTGGTTCAATGTATTGGTTTGGCACAACACAGCCCCCCCACCTCTCCCAGCCCAAGCACAGGTGACCACGATTCTACTGACACTTCTTAGGCTGTGTGGGCTTTATGGCCAGAGGGCTGTTAAAAGGAGAAGGAGCACGTGCGCCTGGCATGTTGAGCGGAGGCAGCTCCAGGCATGGGCGTGATGACAGTAGATGGTGAAATCATTAGCCCAGGATTATAGCAAGAGATGGGGCCTGAGCCACAAGAGCAGAATCTGTATCCAGAGCTTGGGGGTGGTGGGGTTGGGCTCAGGCCCATCTAGAATTCAGACTTCAGTGCAGAACTCGGCAGAAAGACGCACCAGGCCCAAGGGAGAAAAAACAAGTTATTCACACACACAAATCAGCAATAACAGTACAGGGGATGCAGAGAAATACCTGCCAAGTACATTTTTAAAATATTAATGTTCTCTCCTTTTTCTTTTTTTTTTCTTTTTTCTTTTTTTTTCCAGTGGGAAAGCCCCTCCCCATTTTAATATCGGGTCTGGCGCCTTGATTTCCTTCTCCCTGAGACATTCCACCCATCTCCAGCGCAATGACTAACACTGCTCTGCTGCACGATAAACACGGTGACCAGCTCTCTGGATCCTTCGCTTGGAGAAAAAATGTTCAGCCCACCTCAGAATGGACAGACTGCCTGTCAAGGCAAAGGAAGTAACTGTGTGATCCAGAGCCAGGACACCCGGATTCAGCCACCTTTGGAAAAAAAATAGTAAAAATAAAGGTCATCTTTAGATTTCAATCAAGATTTGAATTTTCCAGGTTCGGGCTTGTTTTAATAAGGAGGCTGAACCAAAGTGCTAAACTGAAACTTCCTGGCCCACTGGGGATATTTTAGCTTTGGAGTAAAATCTTGTTTCAAGCTTTGCAGGTTTAGATCCCTTTCTAGTAATAACTCCACAGCCTGCTTGAATAAGCTGGTAATGAACGTTAACACTGCGGCTGGTTCTGTGCTTTATGACAGTGTTGCTTGCAATGTTTAGGGCCTAGGGTTTGGTCTGGAGGAGCACTGGGAAAGGAAAGCTTGAACTCTACTGTGGCTCTGGCAAAGCATGAAAAAGAACTGCTCTGCCTTGCCTCATTTGTTCAAAATTAAGTTTTCTTTTTTATGCTTCTGAGCTAAGGTGGTTCTTGTTTTATGCCTTTTCAGTGATTGTTCAGAAAGAACTATCTAAAGGGAAAAAAAAAAAAAAAAAGGTGGGCAAACTGCATTCTCCGGACACCATTCCTGGGACACGTGTGCTTGTGATGTTTTGAGGCATTTAACCACCTGCCTGAATAAAACTCTACTGTGGCTCTGGCAAAGCATGAAAAAGAACTGCTCTGCCTTGCCTCATTTGTTCAAAATTAAGTTTTCTTTTTTATGCTTCTGAGCTAAGGTGGTTCTTGTTTTATGCCTTTTCAGTGATTGTTCAGAAAGAACTATCTAAAGGGAAAAAAAAAAAAAAAAAAGGTGGCAAACTGCATTCTCCGGACACCATTCCTGGGACACGTGTGCTTGTGATGTTTTGAGGCATTTAACCACCTGCCTGAATAAAAGCCTACCCTCCTGCAGTGAAAGGGCTGTGCCAGACAAGGAGCTTCCTTCCTAGGCCACTGAAGTGCAGCTGGAGCAATGCAGGGCCATTACTGCAGGACCCCTTGTACCTCCATCCTTATCTGCTGGGAGGAAAGAGATTGGAAGACTGTGCTGTGTAAGGCTGGGATTGCTGCTATTGATGTTTGGAGACAGGATCCATCACCTCAGTGAATATGTCATGAGCAGAAGAGCAGTCATAGCCGCTCTAGGCAAACAACTGTCCCATCCACAGTAGATCTGCTCTGACCCTGGCCATCAGAGGATGCCTGGAGAAGAGTACGAGGAGAAGGCGACCCTGTAACACTCTTTCCTCAGACCTTTCTTGCAGCTTGTGGCCAGTTGGATGTCTTTGTATTTAATGGTTTTCCACTTTTTTTTTTTTTTTTTAAGCTCACACTGATCCAATCACTTTTTCCCGAGGCAAGGAGTTCCACAGCTGAATTACCTGCTGCGAGAGGCACCACCTCTTTGTGTTTGCTTTGAACCTGCCTCCTACTGGTTCCACGTGATACCTGCCCAGCTTCCTGTTTCCCAGCATGAGCTGCAAACAGGAAAAAAAAACCCCAACCCTCCTTGGGAATGGGGTCAATTAGGGGGATGGCCTCCTTCCATAAATTCTAGTGGAAAGTTTTCCCTAAAATGCCTGTGAGCTGTGAAGCACTGAGTTTACAGCTGCATGGGCCCAGATGGGAGAGATGGCTCCACACAGAGGTTGACATGTTTCCAGTAATATTGAGCTAGGCTTGGCTGGCACAGGAACATGGTTGCTGTCATCTAATAAATGTATTTTGAACTTGACCTCCTGGACAACAGTTTGTATTCTCGCCAGGAAGAACCGTTTGTTGTTGTTTTTATTTTTCTAACAAATAAATCAATGCAGCTCATGTTTTGACCTTTCACAGAGTTAAAAGGTAAACAAAAAGCCAGAAAACCTAGAAGGGATGGGAGATGTGGAAAGACATCTTTGCAAAGTATGAAGGCACTCATTTTTCCAGAGGAATGAATAAGTTTTCAGGTTTTGTGGACTACATGACAGCACTAATTGACAAGCGCTAATTGGCAAATTTAGAAATTAATCCTGCAATGCAGGAATAACATAGCCATTCAATAATAATCCGTCTTGGAACAAAGACAGGAAATTCAATATCGTTGCAAAGTACAAAGTTAGACTGAGGCCATGGGTTTAGCGAACAGCTTCTCCAGGGACTGCATTTGTAAACCATAAACAGATTAAGAAAACCCACTCCTTCAAAACAGCCTCATCATGACATCTTTTTCCCTTTCTTAAAACTTTTCTACATTTGTGCTGTAAAATCTCCAAGAATCATAGTAGGAAGGAATCTTCTTGCAATGAAATGCAATGTTTTGCTCTCTTGTTGCAATCAGGCAAAGAAGGAAGAGAAAATGAAGAGAGAAAAACAGGGAGAGATAGGCCACAATATTTTTTTTGTTTGTTTGTTTTTGCCCCAAGAGAACTTTCAAGTGTTTCACTGTCTCTGGGAGTGGTGGATTGTTTGTGTATTCTTCTTCATTATCAGAGATTATCCCCCCAACCATGCTGTTAGAAAATACAAGTATATTAGATTTAAAAAAAAAAAAAAAAAAAACCTACAGTTACAGGTTAGGGTTAGAAACCTAGATGAAGTAGAGAAAAGAAGAAGGAAGATAGCTATGTATCTTGCCTGGAATCACTCACAGTAGCCAGGTGAATAGCATATGGAGCTAGAAGGATCTTTCATGCACAAATAGTAGATAGTACAGCTACAAACACATTCCTTCCCTGATCTTTTGTCCACGGAGTTAAAAAACATAAGGATCTGACCTTCATGAATATGGTTCATGAAAGGGAAAGGTGAAGTCTGGGGAAAATTGTTGTACATCTGTTTCTCAAAAGGATGTCTGGAAGGTAAACCTACAGCTATAAGAAAAAAAAAAAGTCAGCAGAACTGTGAGCGGATGGCAGGCAAAGCGCCAAAATGTATTAATGTACGCTTACATAAAGAACTATGCTTATTAGGTAGAAGGAAAAAAAATGCTTTGCTTTAAACCAAAACACTAACCTTTACAGTGTGGCAGGAGGCTGTGCAGAATGCGTCCCAACAACGAGCTCTTGTGAACGCCTCTCTCCCCACAGAGCTGCTTTGGTCACCGAAAAGAGCACTGAGGGTTGACAGGCAAGAATGTGTAAATGTTGTTTACAGCAGAATAGAGAAAACTCTTAAAGAAAAAAATATCTCTCCTCTTCTTACTGAGGAACTTAATGTTACCTAAGAGATGGGAAAAATCAAGGAAAGTCAGATTTGATCTTGCGGTGTGTTTATGAAGTGAGAAATTTAAGCCTGTTTTCACCAAAAAAAGGAAGCAAAAAGACAGGGAAGGGAAGGGAAGGGAAGGGAAGGGAAGGGAAGGGAAGGGAAGGGAAGGGAAGGGAAGGGAAGGGAAGGGAAGGGAAGGGAAGGGAAGGGAAGGGAAGGGAAATTCCTTTGCCAGGTCACTTTTTAATTACTGTGAATGTCATTTTGTACTAATGACATGCTTTCTGAACCGAGCACCTGTTCAGTGGGAACTGCACTGAGCTCACAAATTCATTTCACAGCATCACTGGTGGGTAGCTATGTTGAATGAAGTCCAAGCTGTGTGAGGGCAGATTCCATGCTCAGCACTGACAAAGCACTGCCCAGGTGTAAGCATACAGCTTTTTTTTTTTTTTTTTTTGCTAAAATCAGTTGCCACAGCAAGCGTGCATCACTAATAAACTTTCTGGTTTAGTCAGGAGGGGGATATAAAAACATAGGCATGAGGTGACCCACATTTTTGAAGGTATTCAGCTGAACAAGTTACTTTAATTTTAGAGAAAGTGAGTCAACCTGAAATCTCCAAGCACTTTCCCATCTTTTCATCATATCTTAGCACATTCTGGTTCTTCATGTGCTCATGTACAGTATCCTTCTTGGACCCTCACTTTTGAGACTTTTTTATTGTATTCTAGCTCTCTGTTGTATCTTTCACTCACGGTTATTGTTTTCTTATATCGCTGTGGCATCATCCTGCCACGTCCACTGGAATTTTCTTCTCAAAGCGGTATCAACAACTCACTTCTGAACCTGTCCTGTTTCTGAACTCTTCCTTCTGATGTGCTTCCATGACTTGAACGCCATGAACCATCTGCTTTCTTTTTCTTTTAAAGGCTAGTAGTCTTTTTGTAGACCTTTGCAAAGGGCCCCTTTCTTTGGCAAACAAACAGGAAACAGACAGGCATGGAAGAGCTGTTATGCCCATTTAGGGAAACTGAGGCAGAGACAGAATGAATGAGAGAGAACAACTGTCTACATGAATCACTCAAAAAGAATGAGAATTCAAACTCCAATCTGTAAAGAAACAAAAGTCCCCACTGGCTTTTCCTTCTTTCCAGCAAGTCCTGAATAATGTGTTTCTGGTAATACCAAAGCTAAGGGCAACTTCTGATGACACAGTTGAGGACTCCATACATTGTTCTATCCTTTCTTTCTCTGTTAATTTTTCATTTGACCTTAAATAATTTCACCTAAGTGCAATGTTTAAGGGGAAACAAGATGTACACACACATAAATGCCTTGCATATTCTTAGCTGAGTTCATCAGAGTTTTGCTTCCAGTATCAAATCACCTCTTGAAAATAGAGCAAGTGAGCAAAATAGAGCAAATAGAGCTCCTCTTGAAAACAGCTGTGAATCAGATTTGATCTTGGCATGTTGAAGGAGGACACAACATCCACAACAACGTGTTTCTGTCCTGGGCATAGCCATAAGGATTCAAGCTGCTAATGGTAAAGCAAGACCAAGGCTAACATTAGAGTCTGGATAATCACCCTTGAATCCTGTGAGCTTCACGGCACTCCTGAGTCTTTCTATTGAACAAAGTAGGTGGAGGAAAACTGCTAAAAGAAAGCTAGGGGGATATTGTATTTTTTCCATTCATTGCAATACATTGTTTTAATGTCATTCCTGCAAAGGCATCTGTGAAGTAAAAAGAGGATTTTTTTCCTGCTCATTTTTTGAGTAGATTTGACAGAAAGAGAGTAAAACAAGTCAAGTATTGTGTGGTTCTCAAATAAAATGTGTAAAGAATTCCCTTCACATTTAACAAAGAGTATATAGAAGCACAGGGGATTCAGTGATCTTCTCTGGGTAGCAATGTAAGCGTGAAATGAAACCTATGGGTTCCCAATCCTGAGATTTCACTAGCCAAAGTGATCTTGAGAAACACTAGGATAGATGTGATCCTTTGAGAATCACACCCTGTCTTCCTGACATCATAAACTGGTGGAAAATCTCTTAAAGTTTGTCCAAAGCTCACCTAAAACATGAACTGAACTCATGTGAAGCTGGCACCGGGCTCCCTAGAGGGCATCATGTTCATGCTTCCTAGTATTAGGCATCTTTGGGGCTAAAACTCCACAGTCCCTGCCTGCAGAGATCCAGGAGGCCAGACACCATGTACGTTAAAAAGCAACAACACCCATAGAGGGTAGTCTGAATTTCTGTTCCCACCTCCACTCTCTCCTCTCATCTACCTGCAGGTACTTCTGAAACAGAAATCTTTTGGATATATCCCATGGGAGTCAGAGGGAGAAACATTCTCTCGTGTGAGATTCAGGCGCCAGCTCTTTGGGGATGTTCAGATCATATGTCTAGACGAGATAACATCCTTCTCTGAACCCAGGAGCTAACCCCAGGGGGACCCATTATTCATGTATAATACACCAAGAGAAACTTGCATAGCATACAGCTTCCTTTTGCTTTCCCTCCCCCCCGTGAGAATTCTCTTAGTTTAACCCTTCCGTGTCTACAAGGCAGTTGTTTCCTTGCTCAGGACTGTGGCTGTTTACCCTTCCACCCTTCAGGGCTCAGGACTCTGCACCTGCGAAAACAGCGCAGCTGGCTGAACAAAGCCAGGTGAGCCTTCAGATCAGCTTTAATGTGAAGCCCAAACCCAGAGAGACCTCCTCCTTTCCCCATGGAGAATAACCAGCTCTTGGATGAGATCTCCAACACTGCCTATAGTGCCCAGACAGCACAAAACACCTGGCAGTTTGCCTTACGAAAGCACCTGGAGTTTCTCCTGAGCTGAAGGAATCTCCAGAGACCATCAAGTTGTAATAAGGATATGCAAGGTCACAGAAAGAGTAAGAGATATTTTATTCTGATCTCCTTTCAGTAACATGCCCTTTGAAAGTCTCGTGAGCTAATGAACTTCAAGGAGCTTAAGGAAGAGCTTGCATACTAAGTGGTGGTAACTGAGGGTAGAACAGCTCTCTGGGAAGACTGGGAAGACTGCAAACAAATGAATGTCATCTGGACAGCTTTCTGTCCAGATATTTTTCCTAACCTGGCCTAGTCAAAGTCCACTTTGACTACACTTCCCTATTTCATGTTTCTCATGTACATTGGTATGACTCATGTCCATTAGCCATGTCCAGACTGGACATATACTAATGATTTGACATGAGCTAGTCTGATTTTGCAAATTACTTAGCAAGAACTTAACCTCCACATTTTATCATGATACTCACCAGGTTCTTGTTCTTAACAACAAGGTTCTAAAAATATAGAGTCCAGTTTAGTCCCTTTACCTTCTTGTTCTCCTCGGCATCTTGTCCTTTTTGCCTAAAGCCTAAGTTTGATTCATAATGGTCATTGAAGGAAAACACAAGTTTCACAGAACATCACAGAAAAATCTTCTTGAGAAGACCTGCTTTTCAGATCCTTAAACATGGAAAAAGCCATTCATCTACAAAAAAAAAAAAAAAAAAAAAAAAAAAAGTTGGAACAGATCTGTTGATGAAAGACACAAGGGATTTGCCTCTTATGGCCTCTTATGGTGACTGTTAAATCCACAAATGATCTGGAATTTGGCTGTCGTTGGGCATGTGTATCTATTAATGAAATGCAGTTACAGGCAACAATACCACAGTACTTCTCCATGTCATTCCATCTTGGCTCTGGTTCAAATAAGTCATTCTAAGCAGGTGGTGGCATGACCATATGGATCTAACGCCTTTCCATTTACAAGTGGCCATGAAGGAAATATAGGAAGATGAGATCCAGCAGAAACAATTTATACTTACTGACCAAAACAATTAACATTTTTTTCCTTTCCTGTGCATTAATAACTGCAGGGGTTTTGCAACATCATAACTGTGCCATCTCAGAGATACCAGCCCATGACTAGATCAGAGTAGTAAAATTTTTCCTAGCAGTAATATAGCAAAATTAAATGCATTTGATAAATATTTCTACATTTAGAAAGAAGTGGGATGTTGCACTCAAATCACATGAGAATAATGAACTGAGTTCCCAGTCCATTAGTAACTAAGCATGATGTTAAACAACTGCAGCGAGGGATAAACATTTTGAAATCAGTAGGCCTGGATGACTTGCACCCAAGAGTCCTAAAAAGGTTGTCTGAAGAGATCTCCAGCCAACTCGTGTTAGTTTCAAATAAATCTTGGCCTATCCAGGAAATTCCAGGAGATCAGAAGAGCTAATGTTGTGCCAATATTCAGAAAAGGCAAGTAAGATGACCAGCTAATGGTAAATGGGTTAGTTTGACACCAGCCCTGGGCAAAATAAAATAAAATAAAATAAAATAAAATAAAATAAAATAAAATAAAATAGAAGAAGTGGCGGTCAAATAACTAAAAATTAGAGGAGGAAGTCTATTTAATGACAGTCAACAAAGTTTCATGGAAATGGGCATTGTAGAACCAACACAATGTAATTCTCTGATGAGATCACAGATTTTGTCAGCAATTTGTTGGGCATTTGATAGTAGATGTTACTGTGGAGAGATAATGGGCTGTTATGTGTCCTTTATCTTGTCCAAAAAGTTCATTTCAAATCAAAGTTCTTCTAATACATATACATTCCACACTTAATGAGAACTGATTAAACAGCTGTGTAAAAAACACTTATGAATTAGGATACTTTTACAAGTAAAGGATTTCTGAAAGAGGAAGAGGAGATGAAATCTTCTGGGAGGATCAAATCTAGTCCCAGTGTTTTCAAATGTTTTCATCAGTGATCTGAAAGGGAAGATGAAACTTTCAGATAAAACAGCAAAGGACAAGCACAGATTTTTTTCTTCTACATACATATATATATATAGAAAGAACACAACCTTCCCACACACAACATTCCTGTCATGCTAGGAAGCAATGAAAAAGATGAAGAATAGGTGAAAATCTGAACCTTATCCTGTTTTAACTTAGTTGAGAACAAAAAACAGTATTTCAGCACTTCACAAGATATTCTAAGGATATTTTCTGCCCTAAAAAATTAAAATGAGACTTTGATTTAAAAAGGTAAAGAAGTCCTGATCAAGATGCTTGATAAACTAAGCCTCTTCAGATAAAACGTATTTTAATAGAAGACTATGTGGAAACAAACAAAAAATAGGGAGGTGTTCTAAGAAGAGAAGACTGCTTTCTGTAAAATTGGTCATTCTGAAAGTCAATGTGGACAAGCAATTTAGTAAGTGAGAAAACTGTACTCAAAGAGTAGTTATCAATGGTTTACTGGGAAAAAAAAAAAAAAAAAAGGAAGGATACAGGAGTGAAGTTCTGTGGGTTCCTGTTCCTGCTTCCAGTGCTATTCAATATTTTCATTAATGACTGGACGATGGAATGATGGAATACAGTTTGTTTAAGTCCGCAGATGAAACTAAGCTGAGAGTCATGAATGTTTGGGAAGACACTAGGGGAGTTTTTAAATGATTTTGACAGGAGAAATGGTCTGGAAAAAGAAAATAGAATGCTGTTCAGTAGGAATGAGTACTAAGATTCATTCCTTAGGCAGGAAAAATCGGTTTCCCTAATATGGGGTAGGTAATGCTGGCAGGGTATCAGGTATCTGGGGTTGCAATGGAGCATAATCTGAACATGAGTCAACAGTGTCATAACGTTGCAAAAAAGGCAAACAGCGTGGGGGATGTATAAACACAAGCGTCGCCTGTAAAATATGTGCAGTAATCCTTTCCTGCAGCTCAACATTGATAAAGCCTCAGCTGGAGGCTTCTCCATAGTCCTATGGGTAATTTTGGATATCAGATGCCAAACAAGATGCTGATCAACAGGAGAAAGTTCAGAGGCAAGTGATAAGGTTAGAGGTCTAGAAAACTTGACCATGGGGAAGGATGAGGTGTTGTTTATGCTAGAGAAGAAAAAGACTGAAGGTACATAAAAGGATGATGCAGAAAGGAAGTGAATGATACGTTTCTCCACATTCATGACAGACCAAAGTCATGGGCTTAAGCAACAGGAGGAGACATTCAACAACAGACAGGAGAGAGAAAAAAAAATCTCTCTGGTTGTGAAGCACTTGAGTGCATTGCTTCGGGTGTTGTTCTCCTTGAAGGATTGCTGGAGGTCTTAAAGAACAAATTAGAGAAACATCTGTAGGAATAAACCAGCTGGAATTGATCCTAAAGTAGGGCAAGTAGATGGGCTGGAAAAGGATCTCAAAATCCTTGTCAGTCCTGTAATTTATGAACACTTTATTGAAAGAAACAATGCAATAAATATTACAGTAGTTCAGAGAGGAGTGATGATTAAAAGTAGAATGCTGGCTCTTTATACAGTGATAAAATGTGTACAAAAATGGCATCAGCATGCTTGCTTTCTTAAGTAGAGTGAGGTAAATTATGTAAGAGAAAATGGAAATTTCACTGACTTGCAGTTTGCAGGGGAAATACAAGCTATCTGTGAGCTTGAGTCCAATTTAGGTAACAGTTTCAGTAAAAGGTACTTTCACTGGGGGCTTTTTTTATGTCATTAAAATTTGTGTTTTGACATCATCAAATCAAAAAATTTTATTTTTTGTTTTGAAACCATAATTTATTTTAAAGTCAACCTTAAAAAAAAAAAAAAAAGAAAAAAAGAGGAGTTTAAAAGAAGATTTAGAAGCTGCTGGATCAATTCATAACAGAGTCAAATATTTCTCATTGGTCTAAAGTTAGTCTAAGGTTCCTCTCCTTCACCAATTACTAGTTCACTCCCCCCCAAAAAATATTTTTTTCCAGCAATACTTCATTTGGTGATGGAACTAAGAAGAAAGCTGATTTTCCCTCTGCTCCATTTGTCAAGCCTTGTGAGACCTGGGGAAGCCTTGATTTGTAGCAGCTGTGCACCAGCCCACTTCAAGTACCTCTCTCAGGGCAGCCCTCAGAGCTATTAAAGGTTATTCTTTCTGCTTTGGACTGCAGGCTCTTTCTCTCTTGTCTATTAATTTGCAGGAGCCAGCAGTTATATTTCTCTATGCTTTAAAAGCTATCATAGAGAGCTATAATAAGCAATGAAAAAATGTCTAGGGTGAAAACAAGGGCCTTGAAGACTCAACAAAAGAGCAAGTAGCTGAAATGCTGTAGTGTCCAATACCTAGGAAAGCAGGGCAATGTTTTCTTTCAGTCTTAAAACTGAATTAATCTCTGATCTGTCAACATTCTTCCTTTTCTTTTCTGATGGCTGTATATAATGTCTCTCCCAACTGTACTTACTGTGTCTTGTGCTCCTCTAGCACTTCACCGAGCAGCAGAATTGTCTCCACTGCAAATGTGGTTGTTCTGCCCCAAAACAGGGCTGGACAAGCAGCATTACCATGTTTCCTTCCACTTCCTTTTCTGACCATCCTTATCCACACATACCACAGCCTTTTTTTCTTCTTTTTTCTTTTTATTCTCTTTCTTATTTTTTCTTTTTTTTCCCTGCACTCTGCAACTGCTAGCTGGTTATGTAAATATGTGGCAAATAATTTGATGGATTAATTTTAGCTGGTCACAACAAGTAATGGAGAAGGATATAGTTTTGAAGGCTTACGGAAACAAATGAATTTGGTGGTCCAGCCCCTGAAGTTTTCACTAGCTCTAATTTTTAAACAATTTTGAGCGGGTCCAAGGCATGGAAGTACTCTATTTTCATCACCGGCAGGGATGGGACTGCACACTCCTCTCCAGGTGTCAGCAAGAATTTGCACTAGCAATGACTGACTGTTTATATTTCCTTTTCCTTAGAGTGACTTTTGCTGTTAGTATTAATGTGTTGGGTCCAGAAGCTTGCATGCTTTCCAAATTGCATTCATGCTAAGATGGAAGAATGAGCAAATGCCTTTGAATGTCCAGAGCAGGAAAGACTGATATTAAGCCATTAAGATTATTTCCTGCTATCAGTGCAGTCTTCTGGAAGATGTGTCCCAGTCTCAGCAACAAGAGAGGGAATAGAGAGAGAATAAGGACTACCTTGGGTGACAGAAGGGCCAGGGCTGCCACATGTCCTCCGTCATCTTGTGGCATTCTCTAGGGACATTGCCAGGCAAGCTGTAAAGTAAAATTCTGCTGGAGTAAAGTGGGGCATAAGTCCTCCTTCATAATATTCTCAAGAGGAAAGAACAAGCTCACGCAGACAACCAATGGTTTGTAAAGAATTTGGCACTGCACAGTGCATATATGTTTCATTATAAAATCCATATAAATAAAATAGATGGCACTGAATGTACCTTCTCAACGACAAAAATGTGTCTCCTATGGCACTGTGTGCTCTCCCGTTTCTCTCTGAATTAAAAAAAAACAAACAAACAAACAAAAAAAACACGAGTAATTCAACCCACAAAAGAGCAAAGGCAAGGTAGAGGAATCTGTCTTTAAACAGGATGAACAAGTGCTAATGAAAGCCAAGAGCCCAATGTGAGTATGTTATAAAGAAAAACTTTGCCTCCGAAAAAGGTTTTATGTTTCCCTGAAGGCAGGGATAGCTGCAGTTATACCAGTCCCACAGTCTGTTGGATATCAGTTTGTCCAAGTCATCTTTGAAAGCCTGTCTCTTCTGATAGATAAATATAAACTCAGATGAATTTCACCCATCTGCAAGAGAAATCGTTATGAAATTAACCAGTGATCAACCAAACCACATGGGGAGCTCAGAAGGTTTTTTTAGGCTTTTTCAAATGGCTGGCTGCTCTCTCCCCATCTGGTTGCGTTTAGTTCTGAAATATAATTTTCAGTGCTGATCACTTCTGGGTAGACCATACAATTAAGGTATTTGAAAAACAAACATTTCTAAACCACTGATCGTTGGGGAGATGGCTTAGAAACGACAGCCTGTTTTCCAAGGAGATGGTTGGGAAAGGGAACCTGAAAGCTTAAGATAACATTGAAAAGGAAACAGAAGAAGCCCAGGGAGGGAAAAAATAACAAAAGAAGAAAAAAAGAAATCTAACAAACAAAACCAACTACACAACAAGTTTTTTTAACTACTTCTCTAGTGCTTTCAGGCTAATATTATTTGAATGCCTTAGGTGATTCGGCCTGGTTTCTATGTATTTCTACAGATTCATGCTATTCTAGGAGGAATATATTACCGAGAAATGGAACTGGCAAGAGTTTGAAAAGGGGAGATATTTGCAGCCATAGAAAGAGCTTCAGCTCTGTATCTCTGTTTTGGACTTTGCAATACCAGATTTCAAGTGGGGAGGATGGCAGGACTGAAGGCCCAGAAACAAATTTGGACATGCCTCTCCTTTTTGGTACCCTGCTGATAATTTCTCTTTCCCACCTCAATGGAGCTCATTTTGGCTCACCTCCCACAATCCTCAGGCAGCTGCATTTTTCTTCTTAAATAATTCCAAAGCTGTTCGTTGCTGAAGATAAGAGCTGGGTGCATTCTCATCTGAAAGATGATTTTGAGCCAGGAAGTTTGGTAAAGTTCCATTTTGATTATTTTATCAGCTACCCAGGAAGATAGAGAAGGTAAAAAATAAAGACTGTATAATTCTGTGACTGGTGCAGGAACACCGGATTTTAGAATGGAGTCAGAAACCCATGCTTGAGTGGCTTTGAACTCTTCCAGAGTTCAGATTTAGGTGCAAATGCAACAGCACCTAAACAGCACCTAGGCACCATCATGTAATCAATCTAAATCAAATTAAATCGGGGACTGCAGGGGAAGGCTCAGCCTAGACTCTAGCTGAGGAGGCAAAGCCCATTTCTAGTAATAGTACTACTACTGCTATCACCTTTGTTTTAAAAACGACTGGATAATATACAGTACGAAATCTTTGGATTTTCTCAAAGTCCATGGCCACCATTGATTGAAGAGAGAACAGATTTTGCATCCTGTGAAAGGAGGTGATGGAGAGGCCAGTATAGAAGCCTCCAGAATCTTAGATAAGCTTTGGCTAAGTCTTTTAATACTTGGATACTTAAGCAAAGATAACCTGCAAGCTTTTGGCAGCCCTGCTCACAACTAGCTGAAACACAGAAGGACCCAGGTAATTATCTGATGTGGTAACAGCAATTATGGAAAGTGTGTGAAAGGTAAGAGAAATTCTACCTGACACCAAGGCTTGTTCTCACATCTGTGTTTTTATATTTTATACAAGTTCTTTTCTTTCTCTCTGGATTTTCATGTTATCTGAAATGTGTCTATTAGGGTGATGAGCCTTAGCATAGCTCTACCTCCTACCCAGGCAATTCTCCAAAAATTTGGAATGTCATAGGCTTGTGGAGAATGGGATTTAAATCCTGACTCCCTCTCCCAGTCATTGAGATGGCGATGCTGTGCTAATTAGTTTCCCATTTTTTTGAAATGTTGTTACCCAGAACATTAGAGTCAAACCCACAGAGTAGCTAGACCTCCCCAGACTTTGGGAAGACTGCGGCCCAACATTCCAGCTCTTCTAAGCAGCATGCAGGAGTTGCTGAATCCCTGGAAAGCACCTAGGGAGCTTCCATAAACAACTTTTAAAATGATAATGATATTTAATGACCTAATTTCCTAGCCAGCCAAAATACCTGCAGAATCAAAGACACATATCTGAATTAATCTAAACTCCTGGGAGGTTTTGTTCTGGACTTGATCTTCTCAATTACTGCTTTCTGTCTGACATTCTTTGAGCCAAATCAAGACCTCAGCTTAGATACCCACAATGTAGTACATAGTCTTAGATTATTATTTATGCACTGTAAAATGCTAGAGATTGTGGGACTGTGTAGCAGGAAGGGATTTCAAGAGAAACCCTAGTTCACCCCGCTGCAATGAGACAGAATAGATGTATAGAGTGCACATACTGTATAAACAGCAGTCAAACAGCAAAAAGCTTCAAGAAAAAGATATTACATAGTTCACTGATTTTTTTGTTCCCATTATAATTAGTTACTTCCTAATTTCCAAACTGAATCTTCTTTGCTGTAAATGATTCTTCCCACTGTCACTCATCTTTTCACCAGTTGCTGTGGTGAAAGTCGCCTCTGTCCTCTTTATAACAACTTTCCACATATTGGAAGACAATTTATTATATTCTTCCACCTTCCTTTTTTCTTTCTTTTCTATACCAGTTTGTAACATGCAGGTCAATCAATACTCCTAAATTTATCCTGTAACTTCTCATTGTGCTAGAAAGACATCCAAATTGTACTGCATCTAGTTCAGAGTGAGAACAGAAGTATGTGGGACTCACTAGGCAAATCTATGCAAACTACAAAATCAGCATGTTTTGCCTGCTCTTGCAGGAGAGCCTTTTGTGGTGAATTCCTCAGAATTATCATTTAATTGTCATGGAGTCTATGTTGCCAAGAGTTTGAAGATGTGAATAGTGGATGATGGTACAATTTCCAACTCATGGGATACTTAACTGTTCCAGAAAAGACTCCAGTTTCTCCTAGAGCCAAATGTCCACAAGCCTGTGTTCTAGTAAAAATGACATTTACAGAGTTTCTGACTTGTGATATCCATCTCCTTTTCCTAGTAACTCTGGATAGAGTTGGTTGGTTCGATTTAGCCTTCCTTTTCTTAGAAATCCTCCATTGCATCAGCTTCTATCTAGTTACAAAGTCCATAAAAGTGCACAACATATTCTTCAGTAGTCTGAGAAATAAAAAAAAAAAAGTTTTAATTCAAACCTAATGAGAGGAAACAGGTTTTCTCCTTCCTTGACATCATTTTTCTGTGACTAGCAAAATAACAGCTGCCCAGCTGTGCATGAAAGGTCCGCTTTATTCAGGTAACTTCTGTTTTGGTTTTCCAGTCCTTACGTCCTAGCACTTCAGTTATCTTGGTGAGAGAATCGGGATTTGGGAGGAGCCTTGGACAGCAGTCACTGGTCTAGTTACACAGTAGGCTGAAGGATAGTCCTCCCATCTCCAAAACTGTCAAAGCAGTGCCAGTAGGGTATGGTGAAAGTGGTATGGAAGATGCTACACCATGCGCAGTGGGAGCACCTATTATACGGTCACTTGAGCAAAATACAGTTTTGCATCCTCTTTGGAGCAAAAACTGCCTCCTTGGCCCCTTGCCAAATTCTGTCTCTACACCAACAGAAACTGCACACTGTCTAGTCATTAAAAAACTGTGTATATATTATGTGATACTACATGATATCACTAGTTGTGGGCAGGGCTGCCAAGATACATATATGCTTATGTTACGTGATATATGTATATCAATAAAAAATGTGTGTATAAAAGTTTATGTGTGTGTATATAGAGAGAGTTTTACTTGTGTATATAATCTAATTAAAATGCTGTCCTTTTCTTCCGTCTTTAGAAATTCTTATGTTTCTTATTACTGTCCATGAAAAGGAAAATCAAAAGTTTCTTTTACTGAAGTGCTAAAAGTTCATGATGATATTCTTTATTTTACAGATCCTAACCAGTTTCCAAATGACAGTTGAGGAGTATGTACTTTTGCTGAGAAGCACATTTCTTGGAAAGGAAAATCATATACACTAATATTCATGCTCTGTGTGTATTCACTTTTGTTTTCAAGCCATGAAAGTGAATACTTTGCACCCAGAAAATCAATAAGGAAGCAAAGATGATCTGTAGCCTGTTACTATTTTATCCTATATAAATTAGATTCTTACAGGCATGTGGAACTCATGAGCTCAGATATACCACTCCATAGATTATACTTTATACAATTATATTTACATTTATTTGGTAACATTCAAAAATGCAGGCGGATCCAAATGAATCCCTAAAAAACAGCAGGACTATGAGAAACAGATATCTTGGACAACTAAGCCCAGGGCTTGATTAGCCATCCACTTTGGTACTATGTGAAATTATGATTTTTTTTTTTTCCGGTAAAGCTCAGCTTTTCTGGCCTTGATCACAGTGAATCACCAGGAACTCAAAAACCCAGCCAGCATACACACTACTTTATCTGCACTGCTTTATGACTTTGCAGGTGCCAGAACAAAGATCAAATGCTTCTTATCTTCAATTTCACAAATACATATACATATAAACTTGGAGTGCTCTGTACCTAAATATATTTCCCATTTAGTACAGAGGCTTTTATTCCATTTAATTATACAAATCTTCTGTCTCTAAAAAAAAGGTAGTTGATTCTATATTCTGCATGAACTGTCTAATGTAGTATTAGTGTTCTTACAGTTATTTATTGTTGAGTCAGATTCTGAATTCTTTTCTTAAGCCAAATTCCCTTTGGCTTGCATGTGAGTTTTGTCTGAGTAAAGACATCCGATTTTCACCCTTATATAATTCCAAGATTTGTCATTCAGTGCAACTTATTTTAAAAACTTGTTATATGCAGCAATTAGGTACATCATCAGAGGTGAAATGTCATGAGGAGTGGGATGAACTACGGGTGGTTTGAGAGACTGCGCAGCAATTCTTCACCATGCGATATGACAGGGAACAAACAATAATACACCTCCAGCAGAAGCTTGGAGAAAAAGAATCAAGTCTCCATTCTGGAAAAAAAAATCTTAATGCAGGAGTCAATGAGCCCAGCTTTGCAAAATATACCAAAGTTGCTTAGAGCAGGTCATTGAAATAAAAGTGTAAGGATAAACTTTAGTCTGGAAATAAGTTCATGGGACAGACTTCTGCTCTGCAGGACTCTGCAGGGTGGGATTGGGAACTACACTGACCCAAAGCATTCAGTGGTCTGAGGAGACCTGTCCATATACGGTGAACAAGACAGTTTCTGAACATGCAACTAAACATTCACCTTATTTTTTCCCAAACTTTCATTCTTACTGCCATGTGAGTGCAAGATTTACCCAACAGAAAACAGTATAATCTATAAGCAGATTAAAGAACATTGGCTATTAAATGCAATTCATTTGTGGTCTTCAAATACTGAGAATGACTTTTTATGTGCAGCTGTATGCATCTGGCCCAAAGTACCCACTCTGAAGGTGCAAGTCAGAGTTCCAGTCTTCCCTGCACTGTTGGGCAAGAAAGTGGCTTAGTAAGGGCTTGAAAGATTTCAAAAAAAAAGGCCTGTGGCAGACAGAGGTGATGAGACAGACCCCTGTTACTGTTGGCAAAGATTTTGGGGTAGTTCTTAGAGAAATAATGATCTTTTTGGTTGTGATTGGCTTGCTGAGCACTTCCCTTGTCGTATAATTGCCCATGAAATTGCAGCCCATACGGTTAAAATATTAAACAGGATAACATTACACTTTTTAATCCACTGCTGAGACAAAGCAGAGATCGGGAATAATCCCGCTCAACAGCACCACGTTTACTGTCTGATGTGGGAGATGTTGATTAGGTTTTAAGTAGAAACACATTTTTTAAGGTTACATAATCTGATGCTCAGATTTCCCCCTCCCTCTTGAAAAGTATTAAACTAAATATTATGAAAGATTAAGAAGTTCTTCAGTCCTTTGGTTCTGAGGGCAAGGAGGTGCACCTGCAGCTGGGGTTTTCCTTTCCTTTGCTCCCAAACCCATTGCTCTGTGTAGCATATTTCTGCAGTGTGTCTTGTATAGAATCACACATTCAAATCATCAGAACCTGACTCAGCTGTTACTCAGTACTTCCTCTGGCAAAAGCGATGGAAATTTGCCTGAAGGAAGAATAAAGACAGAATGCAAATGGTAGGAGACATAAAAAACTGAGACACAGAAGCTTAAAGGACAAATCAACCCTAAGATCACACGGTTCATGCTTCACAACTACCTATCTTGGCAGCTTTGCTCCTTAGGAAACCTCTCACCTGACGGGTGGCCAGGTGGCTTCTTTCTTTTACTCTTAATGTGATCTGGCTTCCATTGTTACTGAGCTGCTTTCAGATATAATCCTTGGACACACACTAAATTCATTTTGTTGCTCTTCACAAAGATACTGAAGGGAATGAGTGGGAATATTTTCAATAAACATTTTCTGGTTCTGCCTTCTATCTATTGTCCTCGGATTTAGTCGTGACCAGCAGGAGAAATGATTGCAGAGAAAGACGCTCCCCATTCTTGGTCATGTTTCTGTTTGGAGTGTAATGAATAAAGCAAGTCCTGGGACACAATATTCCAAAACGTCCTTAAAGTAAGGCACAAGAAATCAACATAGCAAATCCATGCTGAAAAAATATTTTAGAAATGCTCTTGATTTTAGAACGTCAAGAACATTTAAGCGCATATTAGTTAACATCAATTAGAGCATTACTGGAGCTAAATCAATTCAGAATGGTTTGGATAAGACAACAAGGGATCCTAAAGTTTTATAACATCTCAAATTAAGAATGCTTCTTATTTTTCTTTTTTTCATTTCTCTACTTTCTTCTTTTAAGTGTAGACATCCCTGCCCACAGGCACCTAAATGAAATGGGACGGATTTTTCAAAAGTGTTGAATATAAACATATCTAATCAAAATCAGCAAGAACAGTGGATGTTCAGAAATTTTAGGTGCTCAAGTAAGGATTTGGCTTCAGAGAAATAGACATGCTTGTCTGAGAACTTTTGGCCCCAAGGTGTACTACCCAACCCATTGTATGAATGTAATGTTCAGATATTCCGTGAAATGTCATGCTCTGTTCAAACTTCTGGAAAAATTATGAAGTCTATGCATGCTTCTGCATCATTCACCTAGAAAACTGCTGCTTTCTCATTTCTTGCAGTTAGTTAGCAAACAAAACTCAAGTCAAGGATCATAATGTTCTGCTTTTCTGTCCTTTTTCTCTCTCTCTTTTTTCTTTTTTCTTTTTTTTTTTTTTTTTACATGCAGATCTGTTTATTTCTTTTCCTTATTTTCATCGCACTGGAATTTCAAACACATAAAAGATGCCAAAGTAATAGCCCTGAAAGCAATTTTCCAGGTTGAACTTGGAGGTGAAAGATTACATCACTCACCAAGCCTGGGCTCTGGGGCCCACTCAATCAATATTATGAAGAGTCTTCTGAGAAGCTACATCAGCTTTGCTTGTGAAAGTGCTTTATGTGGTGGGCATAACTGGCTGCTTTAAGTTAGACAGATGTCAGCATAAACCAGAAGCAACAAAAATGACTCTCATTTTACTGTGACTTTAGATGGCAGCTCCTCATAGTGAGGCAAGGTCAAGTCCAAAGAGGTCTGAATTAAGGAAGCCCCTTTCAGTTTAGAGAGAAACAATGAACAGAACAGTGATTTTTTGGTTCCCATGTGCAAGGACCACAGGTTCAAGGGCAAAATCTTGTAGTCTCCCTATTGCCAGTGGATTTTACTTTATCAATAGGAAAGTAAACTGAAAACAGGGAGAAAGAAAAGATAAAAGAAAAGCTGCATGTCAAGCTCAGTCAAAAAGTCCAGGTGGCTGGAAACAAGGTTTGGCTAAACGAAAAAGGACAAACATTAATCAATACAGATGTCATTTCCAAGCTTCCAAGAGGGTATTGCAGTCCACATTTCTGGCCTGGGAGTCAGACCCTTGCCCAGTAGCAGCTGTGTTTTATGCATCCGATCCCCCTTTAACTTCTTCCATTTTAGCCAAGTCTTTGCATACTTCCGCTCTTGCTTTCTGAAATTCAGATGAAACAGCTGCAGACTGCACCATGCCAGGCAACTCCTTCTTTAATTCTTCTCTCTCTCTGCAGTAATAAAAAAATTAAGCTGGTTGACACTGAATGAATGAGAAGGTTAATCAAAACCAGACCCCACTGGTGGCCCAATTCCAATTCAGCTCAGATGGGTGGCACGGGTAAAGCCAATTCCACGCAAACTTCTGAACGCTGATTATAGGACAAGCATTGGATGTGTGCAGGAAAGTCCTTTGTATCACACACTTCACCAAAGATGGGTCCTCATTCTGCTGATACTCAGCCCTCTGCTCAGGATATTTGGCTCCTCTCCTCTCTTTCCTTGCTTCTCGCCTGACTTGATCACTTGTTGGAAAACCACCTTTTGCTTGTCACAGTTAAGTATGAACAAGTATTCTCAGAAAAAGGCCATCATGGTCCACAGGGAACACATGCATCTATTTATTTTCCGTAAGTATCAAATACATTTTAAAAACCACCCTTTATTTCCTCTCTTTGACTGGAACTAACATAGGCAGGTCCAGTTCTGGGAAACAGAGTTATTCCTCCTCGACTGGGCACAGACAGATGTGTAGGTTCAGAGGAGAAAGTCTAAAACCTATGACCCAGGTAGTATATATTGCTATATATCACAATATATATATATCAGTAGTAATTAGAAGTGATTGGGGCAGGAAAGAGATTTTTTCTTCTTTTTTTGTTCCTTGAGGTCTTACATGATATTAAAGTGTTAAAACAGTTTTTTAAAATGTGCAATTTACACATTTCATTACTGAATATTAAGGAGGAGACCTTAAACAATGGAAAGATAAATTCCAAATGTTTATAATGCGAGAAAAATCTACCAGTTCCCTTTCAAATCACAGTGGAGATGTGTGGTCATGAAGAGCAGAGAGGAGGAGAGCAGAGAAGAGAAGAAGAAAAAAAAAAAGAACAGAATGCAAGTCATCTGGAAGCCATTGAGTGTCATCTCCTAAGAAAGGGATATGAGGCAAATAGAATCTATCATGCACATATGACCTGGGAAAAGGGGGTGTCCTCTTGCAGGACTGTCGAAGAACTACTCTGTGGGCATAGTCTATGAGAGATTAAGGAGGAGAAATTCTGCCATTACTTACAAATCTTTCTGGAATTGACAGGCACCTTAATATGAAGACAATTCCGTTCTTCAGTGTTTTGGCCAAATCTCTCAGAAAAAAAAAAAAAATACAAATCATGAGAGTTCGTGCATTCCATGATTTATCCCAACAGCCCTCACTCAACATATGTGCCCAGCAACAGAGTCATCTGCTTGGCCAGGACCTTGGCAGCTCCTTTTGCCAGCTCAAGCCTCCTGTAAAGAGGAAGCCTCTCACAACATTAATGTTTTCTGTACTTACCCTCTGGCAGCCCCTAAATCCATCATTAGATTGGTATATTTCCCACTCTGGACAGGCTCTTTGGCTACAGTAAACTCCTGCAGCCTGGCTGTTCCTAGTCCTAGTCCCTGATACATCAGCAGAAGGAAGAAAAAAAGTCTTGCTGTCTTAAAGAGGTTTTAGGACCTTTGTAAAGTATTATTGAAGCCCTACACCCATCCAGGGGCTTCCTTCCTGCTCTGCCCAGGGGAAAGGGAATTCTAGCATATTTCTTACAGTTCGGAGACCCTGAAGAGCTGTTCACATGCCACCATCTTCTGAGGCAAAGGACATTTCATGTGGTTTTGGCAAGGGAACAACAGTGGAAACCTCCATGCTACCTACTGCTACCCAATGGATGTGTTTGTTTTCCATTCAGAAATATTCTGTTGAGTAAAATCCTGGCTAGGAAAGCTCTCCGACCATCCCATTTATATTATTTTTTGAGCAGAAGGAAATAGCTCGTTATGTTCCTGTAGCATGGCATGATTGCAGAACCTGCCTCTGCCCACTTCCTCATTAATTCCCCTAGCAACCAGGCAGATCAGAACATTTCCATATTAAAACCCTCTAGAAAGGACTTTTCTAGCTTGGTATTCCTTTTCCAAGAGAACTCCCCTCCAGATTACTCAGAGGACAGTGCACTGGGTCCAGACAGGCAACAGTATATTTCAACCTGGCTGCTGTTATTTCATTTTCAATGTCACTGGCCCTTGTGTGAACTAGGAGAGACTTCACCAGGACTGCTGTACTTATACTGGACTTCATTTGCATTGTGAGATTAATTTGGAATTGGCTTCCTAAAATTTTGAATGGACTGAAAAGGAAGAGTGGGACTAAGTCTGTACTTTGAGCCCTGCGTTCCAGAAGTCTGGGCCTTCTTTCTTGTGCTACTAACACCTGTGCCTAAGAGAGCCTCAGCAATAGCTGAGTAACAGGCTTTGCTTCCTCATTCTTTGATGTTTTATTTGTCTTTCAGGACTCCAGCTGCATCACAGGGCTAAACAGAATTTTGTAGAGGGGCTCTGGAGTGATGTTCATGCAGGAGGACTCGGGTACTAAGGGAGCGGAAGCTCACGTAATATAACATATATGACATACATAACAAATTGCAGTTTGTAGCATTAAAGACTGCCTGGTGAAAAAGTCATCAACAAACCCTTAGTTGTCACTCAGAAATTTTCTCCTTCAGAGAGACCAGTTCACACATTTTGACTCTGACATCTAATCTCTAGGTGCTCACAAGTGTTTATATCTCACCTATTTATGGTTCCCTTATAGCCAGTCAAAATCTAGTAAATGTAATCACTGGAGGGGAGAGATTGATGTATCTGATGATATGTAGAGTCAGATTTTTGCTGCCCATAGGCATGTTTCTATTTATTCAGTTTGGGATTTGCTGCCCTTCCAAATAAAAAGTGGTCTCCCTCTTCCCTCTCCCTTTCTTGAATCTCAATTGTCATTCACTCTATCAAGTCTGCTGTGGCTCTTGCCCCTTATTTTCATCCACAGCAATATGTGGAATTCCTTCATGAATATGTTTTAGCAGAGTTGATTGTATATGAAGTGATTCAGTCCTTACCTGAATGATCCCAGTGGTCCCCTGTAATTCTGACAAATCAAAGAATAGAAGTTAACATATATAATTCAGATAAAAAGCAAAAGTGCTCCAATGCTAATTTTCCAGTTGAGGATAATTTTGTTATCTGCTTGCTGGCTTCTTGATGGCTTTATGAGATGTTTCTAAATGGCAAATTTCCCCTAAAAGCAGAACTATCTCTTGGACTCTTCCCAATTATAAACTAACCACATTGTTTTCTACCTATTGTGCATCTGTTCTTGTTGATACCACCCTAGCCTGGTAAGAAAATGAGGTATAAAAAGAGGGGTATGACAGGAAGATAATTTTTAAGTTCATTTCAAATTTGGAATTAAAAAAAAACCCCACAACTTCATATCAGTTTTACATGGAAACAAAAGTTTAGATTTTTTTCTTTTTTATTAATTGAAGACTTTTGGTCCATTTGAAATACTGTCTTTTAGAAAGAAATTGAAATATTTTGACTCCTGACTCCATTTTGACCTTCAGACGGTCTAAAAAGATCATCTCAAACTGAAGATGTGCAAACTAAATGGCTAAAATGTCCCACATAAGTGCTTTTTAAGGAAAAAAAAAATAGTAAAATATCTCTTTTTTCTCAGAAGGAAGCTCCAAATTTATCCCTGCTCTCCCCTAAATCCTGCCCAGTCGCAATTTCAGTAGAATATGTCATGGTTCCATCCCTACATCTGTCACTGTGGCTCTGTCAGGAGCTTTCTGGTACATTCCCTTTTGCAGGACTATGTGTAGTAAGTGCCATTTTGTGCTGTCCAATCACAGAACGGATGAGGAAAGTTAGTGATAGTTAATGACCGAGCCTTGTGTTAGTGAGATGCGGTAGCAGGGCTCATGTGCACCCTGTTTATTTGATCACTATTTGCTGTTATCAGTTTGAGCACAGCACAGCACAGTGAGAATGTCTAGGCTTAACTAAAAAGCATAAAATGCAAACAAGGAAAATAACAACAATGCCACCAAAAAAAAAAAAAAAACCACGAAGTAATAACCACTAGCAGTGGCAGCCTCACACACTATTTATTTCTTCTGCAAGTTAGGCAACACCCACCAGGTTCAGTGGAACTATCTGTTTTTATCAGCCCTGAATTGGTGGCATTTCAAGTATTTCACACAAGCCATCTGTTTCATAGAGGTTTTTACCAAAAAAAAAAAAAAAAAAAAAAAACAGCTTCCCAGAAAATCCCAGAAAACATGCAGAGAAGCACATTTTCTGAAGTCAATCTGGAATTTCCAAACAATGAATTAATTAATAGTGCAGTACTGTGCATTAATTAATATGTGAGAGCTTTGAAAACATACATACTGCCTATAAACATAATGTATATTTGTATATATACATATGTTTTTATGAACACATATATCACTATATCTCCTTGTTAATTGAAGTAAACAGCAGACCATACTCAAGAGAAGTTCAGAGAAGTTCAGGACTGAAGAAACTGTAAGTTCATGAGCAGCTCAGTTTATGCATTAATGACCTTGAAAAGTCAACTACAGAATACCAGGAAGAGCTGTAGGTAATAACAGGGGATCCTGAAGCTGAGTGTGGGATATCACTGGTGCACAATGCATTTTGTGGCTGAGTTACCTTGGCAGAACCAGTTTGAGGGAGAAGTGCTCAGCTTTCTGTTAGGCCTCTCTTTGACAAATGCTGATGCTCTCTCATTTTCACAAGCATCACATAATAATGTTTTCAGGAACGATGAAGTCCCAAGGGCAAGTAATAAGTGAATATCATTCTACAAAAAAGGACTGGAACAGAGGCTGAAATGTGGTAACAATTTCATTCTTGATATATCTCTGGGGAAAGGTTGAATGCATTCCAACCCAAATAGAGCCACTCACCTTTATGCTCTGTACTGCTATCGTATGTCACGTAGCATTTTATGCTAGGTCTTGCTGAAATGCTTCTTTCTTAGCCTCTTAATTTTTTTAAATAGATATCATCCAACTTCCTGAAAATTAGTACATAATAATATGTTCTACTGTAAGTAATATTATAAAAAGTGCATTTTCATGACACTTGTATTTTTTTTTACACTAAATAAAATCCTCACTCTTAATTCAGCATTTTTATTGACCCTTCACAGACGGGACAGCTGAGAAACAAAGAGACTCGTGTTTGGTTCAAAGCCACAAAATGAATCGACTATCCAGAGACTTTCTCTATGCATCTCCACAGTGTGTACTGAGTCCTGTTCCCCTTTGCCCCTCAGTCACTAGCCTAATAAATATTTAAGAGAGAATCTGAATATGAGGCACTCAGTGTTTTCCCATGTTTTGCTTTCACAAGATGTAGAAGCAGTCTGCACGCCTTCCACTAGCGCAATCCAGGCACAAAGTCTTGGAGGCTAGCTTTATATTTTCCACAGCAGTGTATGCCAGGCAGCTGTCTGAGACATGGCATGCTCTTCATCATGCAATCTCTGCATATTTGTGAATGCAAATAACCATCAGCCTGACTTTTGGAACCCCTTTGCCTCCATGTCCCCTCTACCCTGCTCCAGAACCTGCTGTCAGGTTCTCTTTGGAAGCAGCAATGCCAACTTTCTTGCAGAATTTTAGTCTCCTAATTTTGCAAGGAAGCAGAATTGGATACATGAACATAGAAGAACAGTTGGGAGCAGCATAATAGATAATATGGGGCCAGGCTTTTTCACCATCATACTCCAGAACATTCCTAAAATTTGTTTCCCAGCCAAGTTTTCTGTCCAGACTAGACTCACAGGTTTGCAATATGGTCAGCTGTTTGGGCTGAAGCAAGTGATTCAGTCTCTACCCAACTGTAGAGCAAGACGGGAACTTCCAAATACTCATCCTATGACTCTTCAGCATGATCTTAAGTAAGACTGAATATCTCTGCCTCAATCTTGTTACTGAGGTGAATCTTGTCTGTAGTGACACCAAGGCTGATTAAATGCCCATTGCTAAAATGCAGTGCAGATCTCCCTTTGTGTGTGAAAGCTCCAGAGAAATAAAAAAAGAGAACCATAGGGGATCTCCTGAATCCAGTAGCCTCATTTATTGATGAGCCCTAGGGTATATCAGTAAGCCCTTTCACTTCTGTGAAGAGAGAAAAGCTGTAAGTGGCAAGGACAAGCAACAAGGTAGCAATCCTAGACAAGGTCTCAATAGAACGTCTTCCCTTTCTTTCTGTTTTTCCAGTACTGTTTTTGCTGAACTGATTTTAAATGTCTGCTTTTGTGGCCAAACTGCCACATACATCAGTGAGACTCCTTCGGTGTCTGCCTCTAAGTCCTGATGTGCATGGGCTGAGACAGGGAGTCCTGAGAAGAAGGAGGTACCTGCAGGTGAGGGGAAGTGCAAAATAATTTTGCTTTCTGAAGGAGTATGAGAGCTGCAAGTAAGTCTGCGACTGCTAACTGTCAAGTGAGCATTATCGTGGTATTCAGCAACAGAAATAAGGGAGATGAGTCAAAGCTGGATCAAGCTGGTGGCAATTGGCAGACACTGGTGTTGTGATATGAGGTGATGACACTCATGCCAATATCTTAGGCCCTCAAGCTTGGAAGGAAGCCAGCCTTGGGCCTTCAGTATCAGAAGGGAGATGACTGCAGAAAATCACTACGGAGAATCATGTCAGAACAGTGAGCAAGCCTGAGTATTCCATTTTATTCAAGGAAAAAAAAAAGATTAGGCCAGCACAGGCAGGTGTGCAAGCATTCCTGAAGTATGGAGTACACTCCAGAGACAGAGAATGAACTCAAAAGAAGGACTTCCCATGCATTATTCCTGGATTATGTATCATGTCTGTCTCCTACTATCAATATGAAAAGCTTCTCTCCACCTGTGATCTGTATTTAATCCTAGACACATGCTTAAAAATCAGTAGTAATGGATTTCCAAAATAGGATTAAAATGAGCCTAAGCAGTATTGGCCCCATAGCAGAGACCTGTGGTCAGTTTTAGTGGGAGGGAGGGGAAGCCTAGAGCTTGGAAAGGTTCAGAGTTGCACCAGTATATCTGGTCATCTTCTCGCTGTTCTGCTTTGATGTGGTTCTCTGGAGAAGACTGTAACAACAGGTTTTGCAGCTTTTATTAGAGATGAACTTCTGAACACAGAGGCACAATATGAATAAAGAAGTAGGAAAAAAAAAACAGCATTCAGTCTTTTAGAACTTTTTGGTGCAGCTGGCTCATATTTGGTTTTACAAATGTCTGGGTACTACAGCGATGGGCACATTCTCCTGGAGATGGACCTTGCACAACCTGAGTTAGCAAAGGTGAGGCGTGAAAAGCTAGTGACCAGTGCCAATGTCAGTAATGGAGTAAGCAGTGTACTTCACATAAAATGTTAATATTATTTTCATGGTATTGTCTTGCACTGTGCACAGCTTTGTGTTCTATGTAAGAAATAAGAGTGTCTGTGCATGTGCATATACATGAAAGAAACAATTTCTAAGGTTATGCCTAGCTGTCTGCCTCATGGTTGCCCTCAATATGAGCATCATCAGACATATAGCTGGACAGTCCAAAGCTGGACATTCAGCTTTGGTACAGCCTGGATAGCGTCCTCTGAAGTATGTATTATGAAAATAAAGCCCAAGCAGTCAATCCTGAGGCTCTGTGCAAGGCGGCTGTGCAGCCAGGAGTGAGACGGAGCATGCCATGCTCATTCACTCATTAAGAATGGAGTGGGCACAGACTCGCTATGCACCAACCTATTCAAAGTTTTGAATAAATTTCAGGACACAAATGTAGGCTGGCAGACTCAGCACATGAGTGATATGTCCAAGGCCACCTGTTCTGGGAGGTAGGTATTTCTTTGCCCAACCACCCTACCACAGGGATGACAGGACATGCTTCAGAGGAGCCAGTTCACTGCAGCACTGGAAGAGAGAGGTAACACCTCTGCATCCTCACTGCTACTAATCCCTCCCTCCCCACAACCTTGCGGAAGGACTGGCAGCTGCTGCAGACAGGGTTGTCCGCTTCCTCTCTTGGTGTGGTCAGGGCCCTCCCTGCAATCCAGGCTTACATCTCCTGTGCTGGTTGAGCAGGTGGGGAAGTCCGTGGAATCAGGTCATGACTAACTGGGCCATGCTGACCACAGTGCAGGAGCTTCCTAAGATGATCAGGACGCTGATGGTAGATTTCGTTTACCATTTTAGAGAAAGGGAACACAGCTACAACCTCTCAAAGGTGTTTAGATGCCTAAGTGCCTAATAGGGTGACCAACAGCACTTGCCCAGGCACTGTAGGACAGAAAACAGGTTTGAACCTCTGCCTTAAGTTCAGCGGCTCTACCATAAATCCACATCTTCTGATAGGTGCAGCAAGAACCCCAGGCTTCCCAGTTTTTCAAGTACCTGGTAAAGGTAACAGCTGTTCTCAGAGCTAGAAGCATCCCTTTTTAATTCCCTTCTTACATCTGTTAACTCGTTTGCCCCCATGAGAGGGAAAATGAATCACGGATGTCTTTTGTTTGCTAAATGTTAACAGCCCTGTGGAAAAACCCTCATAAAATATTCATCTTATCCTGCTCTTCTAAATTAGGCAGTTACAGTTCTAACAAGCCCCAGAGAAGAGTTCTTCATTCTCTCAGTAAAAGGTGCAGTCAAACATTTCTGCAGGCTTTTTTCCACTTTCATCACCCCCAAGCCAAAATTTATGCTTCCCCAAGCCCTATGCTGCTTTTCTTCTATCAGAGCTTTGTGTATATGGCATTACAAATAGGAGACATAAGACCTTCCAAATGTCCTCATCCACATTCCTGTTTTAATCATGAAGAAAATGAATCTATTTGCTATTGCAAGGAAAAATCAGGGGGTATAAGCAGGTGGACACTTACCACCTAGGGAAAGGAGAGAGAGGCGTTTAAGATGCTTTCAAGCCAAAAGGTAATTGCTAGGCCTCTAAGGACTTTACACCATCTGCTGCCTCTTTGGGTGAAGGCAAAGTTTTTTGCTCTTGGAAGTGCTCCCCTCCCTCTTGGTTGTGTCAGCAAGGCAGGTTGGAACAGAAATGCCTTCACAAGCATCCGTTCACAGTGTTTCACTTCCACGCTTCCCATTCCAGTCAGGTGCACAAGGGGGAGGATGGGCACAGTCGAACGGGACCAGTGCTCTGCCTTCTGCCAAGTTTTCCCTGCAGCTCCACTGTGCTTTGCTCTTGAGCTGTTCACAGATAACTCACAACAGGAGGAAAACAACGCTCACATACTCTTTGTTGCTTGAAAGCACCAGGGAGTGAAAGGACAAGTAAGGGGGAGAGATTTGGACTGGAGGAGAGGGAGGGTGGTTTTCATGCCAGCTTCCTTTCTGAATAGCTATTATGGGTAACAACTTGCAGATCTTCAGCGTGGTCTGTGTCACTTCAGGCTGATTTGTTCCATAAGACCAAAGGCCTTCTCAACGAGCAGGGGTAAAACCCCTTGTGCAGGACCAGGCTCTGGGCTATTCTCTGAGCTGTGGTCAGTGGCAAAGCTGGCTTTCTGCATCTCAGTAGGGCTGCCCTGCCTCCCTCAGCCCCTCCACAGCCTCAGACAGGGAAGGAGGAGAGAAGACTTCAGCATGATTCAGACCTCCAAGCAGTGGCACTGGGTTTTCCAGGGCATTAGCTGTTGTAGCCCACAACCAGCAGTAGCCAAGAAGCTACTGGTGAAACTTCTTCCAATGCTCTCCTCCTTCCTCACAAAGAGAACATCACTGTCAAGGGAAACCTGCTGTCAGCTTCTGTGGGTTGAGGGGGCAGCTAGGAAAGCATGGAGCTTCTGCGCAGAAGATTAAACTAATTTACCTGGGCACCTTCCTACTCCATAGTAATTAGCAAAGGAGGAGTCATGCATTTAGAGGAGGAAGCTATGGGAGAAGAGTGGTGTTACCTTCTGGGGCAGGAAAAGGAGGTTGGGTGTCTGCTGAAAATCACTGAGAAGTGTGACACTCCATTGGGGAAGCTGCGGAGGCAGAGGACGGTTTGCTGATACAGCAGGAGAAATTAGGGAGTCAACCTTAGGGAACAGCTTGCTTTTGGGGCCCTGAGTCAGTCTTCTAGTTTCATAACTGGGTAAAAATCAGTCAGTTTCCTCCATCATTTTTGATGTCAGGATTTGATCTTATTTGGGAAAATGCATGAACTGATGAGAGAGATGGAGTAAACTAAGTTTCAAAGAGAAGGACACGAGGTTCTTCCCTTTGGCCTGAGCCAGTTGTTCTGGTGCGTGCCTTTCATCAGCAAGTGACTTTCCAGGCTGGCTGCGGGACTGCACCGAAATTAGCCAACAATCCCACTGAACTTTGCAGAAGTGGGTTGGACTTTCTGCCATGCCACTGCTTGACAAACAAAACATGCATTAAAAAAAAAAAACCCTTAAATCCTCTAGGAAAAAAAAAAAAGTGCTCTGGTTTCATAGGGCATAAAGTGTTCTTGTTTCCCTAGCATATACTCTATATGTGGAAATCAAAAAAAAAAAAAATTACAGCTAATAAATTTTTTTAAGTGCAGAAAGAGTTCTTTTTTATATATAGAAATGCCCAGTAGCACCACTGAAGTTAAAGGTCTGTCAACATTTTCATTAATAAACCCCCAATTTTCATGACTTTATTACTCAATAATGAAAGTTTGTTTCTCTGTTCCACTTGGCATATGAGTTGGCAGTTCCTGGTCCCCCTCCCCACCTGAAACAAAGGTGATTCAGATCTTTACTCTGGCCTGATGTTGCACCACTGAAACACCATTAGAAAGACTCCTTGTTTGTGCCTCAAAGAAATGATAAAGGTGAACGCTCAAGTCTTAATGTTTCTGCCACAGAGGAACAATGTTAGAATTAGATCCTTTTTTAATAATATAATGAAATTGGTTTGGCTGTACGTAAAGCTGCAGGAATATAAAATGTAACAGAAGGCAGATTTCCAGGGCACTGCTTCCTGTCAAGCATGGAGGGAGTAGTGGAGGAGAAGAGAATCAAGAGAATCAATCTGATATTTTGGTGTCTAATGTCCTATTATTTCCCCTGATGTGTTGTGCTTTTTTTGTTTGTTTGTTTGTTTTTCTGATAAAAAGTAAGTGGTATTAAGACTATATAGGACTAATATTAGAGAAACCTTGACAGGCTATGGAAAAAAAATCATCCGAGTTCTCCTAGTCCAGTGGTCACATGTATATTATGACATGGTTCTTATACCCATATGAAAAGGTATAAGACAAGAAATAAAATCAACATCAGATCTTCAGGATCAAAACAATCAGTTCTCAACAGAAATAGGAGCTACTTTTCCTGCCTCCCAGTCACTACAAGGTGTTGCTTTGTGATTAAGATTGCTTCCTTGGGCTTTTAGAAGACATCTCATTGTTTCCTGTCCACATCCAGGAGAACACCAGAGCAGCCAGAACAAAGGCAGCTTGACCAATTGCTTCTGAGTTTCTCTCAGAGACCAGCAGACACCTCTCTTTGGGACCAGCTTGGGCTGAAGCTTCTGATGTATTCACTTTACTAAGCTTGCCTCAGACATACTGAGCATCTTATCCTTGCTTTCCTCCAGACAAGTGTCTCTTTGAAATGGTTCACAGCCACATGATCTCACCTGCTGGGGGTAGCTGGACATCTGACTGGGTACCAAAGAAATGTCTTGTTCCATTTGCGGTGCTTGGACGTGAATAGGTCTTTTTATTAAGAGCCCTGGTAGCCTGTTTGCACAAAAGTCAGCACTCTTCTGTAAGACTGCTCTAATACTCTTTCGTCACTGAAAAAATCAAAAGCATTTATTCAATTCCTAATTCGTATGTAGTGTCTTAGACACACAAGTCCTGCGAGATGGCCTGAATCATCAGGTTTTAAATCAATCTGTTTTGTGTTTCTCAGGTTCTCCAGATGAAAGTTGGGCTGCCATATATCTCCAAGGGATTTAATAAATACTTCCTACATGGTTACAGGACAACCAGACTATCAGAATATCCAGAGAGTTGTCAAAATTCATATTCAGCTGGTTCAGCTTTATAGGAAAGAATTTAGCATCATGGGAACAGATGTGCCAATCCCATAATCACTAGTCTGTATTCCAGTGAATATCAGAGACATCCAAGTACCATACAATAACTTCAACACAAAAGACCAAAAAAGACATCCTCTAGAATCAATCCCAGATCAAGCATATTCCTGTTTCTAGGAAATAGGTATCCAGGTTCCTTTAAGTGTCAGGAACCTAGGTGTTTGCTTTCATCACAGCTTTAGTTAGGGGAAAATTCTTCTGTCGGAATCCGGCCATATGAGATTATGACTTGGAGTTTTTTTTGAAATCTAACGGATTTAGAAAATACCCGTTATGGGATTGGGTTTTAGGTAAGCAATACCTTGTGCTGCTTTAGGATTTAGATATAGGTAGGATTTCTTTATGCTCCTTTGTACCACCTACCTCTGCCAGGCTTACCCACTCATCTCTGCTCCATTTTTTTGGCAACTTGCTGCAGACACACAAAAAGGTGGCTATTCATGGCCTGGCAGGTGGAAGACTAATCCCGACAGAGGAAGAATTTCTTGATGAAGTGACTTCAAAGGCAAAATACTGTGGATAGAGAGGGGGGAGGGGGAAGCAAACAACACTGGTGTGAAGGAAGACGAAGGAAGCTGTGCCAGTTGGCATCAAACACCAGGAGAATAACCTTGATCCTCAGGGTTGACACTGGCAGCTCAAGTAGTGCACCGGCAGCTTTGCTTGTATTGCAGTTTCAACCTCCCCCCAGCTCTTGGCTGATTCACATTCAGGGGCACATAGGGCACTTGGCCCACATCCAGTGCCTACACCAGGTAGAGCAAAGAAAGCTTTGAAAGAAACAATAGAGGTATGTAACAAATCCCTCCTGGGAAAACTGAGCTCTTTGTCCCTTCTTCCTGCTCAGTCTGTTGTGGCAGAGCTGACTAAATCCTTCAGAGGTTTGAGGCCTTTGTGTTAAGTTTCTCTCCTCCACCTCCACCCCTTGCTATGGGAGCTAGTAGATTTTATTATTATTATTNTTATTATTATTATTATTATTATTATTATTATTATTATTATTATTATTATTATTATTATTATTAAAATGCCATCACATGGTCTTCTTCAGGCATGTGAATGAGTTGATCTGCCTGACACTGTGCGCGCCGTGGGAGAGGTTTGGCTGAGCGCTGCCTTCTTCTCTGAATGTCTTTCCAAAGGAAATTTCTCTCATGAGGTGGCAATCCCAAGGAGACTATGGCAGCATCTGAAATAAGTGGAAATATGGAGGTGACAAAATGACTACTGTTAGCAGGGTCCAGTATCTCACCCAGGAGCTTCAGCATAGCATCCTCATGATCTAAATGAAGAGCTTCTGGGAGTGGAACAGAAATTAGCCATAAGCTTTTGCAGATTTTCCACAAAAGTGCTCTTATCCTCTATCAAATCACATTGTTCTGTGTCTCAGGAGTCTTGGACACGGCTGAAGTGACACAGGCAGCTGTGCGATCCTGTGGAGGTAGCTGCATTTTATCCTGAAATATTAAATGCAAGGATCATGCAGATACCTTCAGTGTGGGAAACAGCAGTTCTTTCACAGCAGAGATAAATGCTCATCCTGCTTCAGAGCAGGAAGCGAAGCAGAATGTCGTATCAAGATCAAACTATGTGGGAAATTGAAGGAGACAGAAGTTACCATATTAGCAAACTAGACAGAGCTTTGAAGCACATCTTTAGCCCTTGTGAAAAGTGTGCTTTAGTTTCCTAATATATTTTACAGTGTGCTATACAAACACCAAACTGGTACAGAAATCTCAGCAATGTTCTTCTCAGAAGTCTTTCATCCAAATGTTAAGCAGGCTCATTCCAGCTTATTTTACAAGATTGTTAGACATACACAAGCTGAAGTCAGTTAAAGCTCATTGGCTAAAGAAGTCTTTGTCTGAGTTAAGTTGTTAACACCACTTCAGCTGGCCTTCTTTCCCTCCTCCAGATGGAAAAAAAATAGCTGGTTTAAGAGAGCAGAATGCCAAACAACAGATTTTGAAACAAAACAAGCTTACAGATTTGCTGCATAGGTTTGCTAACTTACCAAATACAGTATTTGGGGTGTCTCAGAAACTGAGTTCCAGAGATGGCAAATTTATTTGAGCTGGGCTAAATTTTGAGAAAGATCAAGGCAAATCAACATCAAAGATTTTTAATGCAAACCAGTAAGGACTATGCTCATAGTCATTGACAGCCCTTTCATCAGTTTCTCCTACTATCAGGTCAGAAACAAGTTCATTTGGCCTTATAAATTACCAAGATTTTTAACCAGATTGGTCTTTCAGTTAAAGCCAAGTGACAGTGTGTTGTGTTCAATAATGCCCATGGCCACATAAATGAAGAAGAAAAGTTCTGGTGGTTCTCAGCATGACACATTTGTTCTGGAGCAAGGAGATCTCAGACTAAATGAAATGGGTTCTATGTCTCTCCCCTGATTTTATATCTCTTTTAAATACTATTTATCAATCTACAAAAGGAAACATGAAGTGTAAGGTAGAGCAGAACTGAGTTCAGAGGGTGACAGCAGCTGAGCCTCTGGTTTGATAAGGAAGACTGAACGCACCTGGTGTTCCTGTGGTGCCCTGCCACCCTGACCCTGCACAATAGCACGTTGTATCTCCATGGGAGATCACCTCTGTTGCTGCAGACCATGGTCTGGGCCCTTCATGCTGCTGTTCAGGCACATGGGGTTTTTTTTCCCTATTATGGGGACGAGAGAGGGGAGTGAACAGCTGGGAATGAGGGGGTGGGGAACTCCCAGATTTAATGGAATGGTAGTTGGAACAACTTTGAGATGCAAAACAGCAAATGCTGCTTCTGACTTCTTCCTTCCATCCTCCACAGATGTCAGCCAGAGAGTTTATCTCCCACAGCCATCCTAATGTGTTAGTGGCAGATCTAAAGCACTTGTAGCTCAAAAGAACTTGCTAAACTACTATAGCAACCTCTGCAAACATACTGTTACAGATATGAGGCTAACAGCCAAATTACCAGGTCACAGTCAGGGAAGCAGCAGCCAATATCTCTTTCTTCTCCAGGAATGCCACAAAGTCCCTAGTGACTCCAGTTGCTTCCTTTCGGTCATACAACCTTCTGAACTGGGACTGTTTCTTCTGTTCATGAATTGACTTCACTTCCATACCTAGCAGTAGCTTGGGTTGGAGATGGGGATGACCTTCAGCTCTCAGATCCTCTCACTCCAAGAGGCAGAAACTATCCCAAGAGTCAAAGATGGGCCACAGCCATGCAATCAGATATAATCTGCATCATAATTTGGCCTTTCTCAAGACTCAGAAACTCCCTTTTGGCTCATTACAGAGATGGAGGTTAGTATCAACTTTCCCTGAAATTCAAAGATTTTTAGAGGCCGTGACTTCTTGGAATAGACCCCGGCAGGAAAGACAGCTGTTGCAGATGTCTGATGAATGATGGCTGCTCTTGGGAGCTTGCAGCACTGGGGAATAAAATGTGTTTGCTTCTACTTACTATTATCAAGAGGAAGAAGTCATAGTTCCTATCACATTTAGTGCCACTTCATAGTAGTATAGACAGAACCTTGCAAGGTATAGCAAGGATGTGACTGTTTCCAGAAAGCTGAACAGTCCCACAAGAATCAGAGAATAGTTGCCAGATAAAGGAAGGCCAAATGGGCTTTTATACAGATGGATTAAATGATTTCTAAAATATTTGTAGGCTATGAGGTATCTTACCAAACTTAAAGGGAATATTCTCTATATTCCTGTATGTTTTCAGCTACCTACAGACCACAGTTTGAGGACTATGGAAACCAAAAGGACGGGTCCATCACAGATGGGTCACTGACAGCTGCTCTAAGCCCATTTGTGAAAGTCATTGTTGTTTTAAACTTGTTAACATATCACCCTGTTCTCTTCCCTATACATCATTCTCCTCTATCTCAATCTACATCTTTTTGCCCTTAACTCTGACCAACCTACTACAAACTCACATGATAACTCAAAGGGAAAAGGTTGTCCTGAAGCTGTTGCTCCACCTAAGGGAAAAGCCTTCTGCCTCTTTCCTCAGTGAGTACTCAGTATATACTTTTTTCTCTGGACACTCTTCTGCAAAACAAGAAACTAAAAAAGAACAAAAAAAAAAAAAAAAAAAAAAGAGCTTCAGTGTTTTAAAATAGATGTAATAATTTTAAAGAAACCAATAGTTTATCCCACAAAGACAAACAGTATTTTTGTTTCTCTAGACAAGTTCTCTGAGGCATGCAGAATTACTGAAAAACCACAGGAATCTCATGTCTGAGATGAGGGATCCTTTGCGACAGGACTCCCACAGGACAATGCTCTGAGTTCATGCCCCTCTGGAAGCTAACTTACAGAAACAAGTGTGCAAAGTCCCGGGCTTACAGCTCTTGCTACTCTGTTGGAACCCTACTGGATACTCTCTTCCACTTGTTGGAAAAAGGCATCAGATCTATAACCAGAGGGTAGATACTTTAGTGCTGAGGAATGGAGGGAGTAATATCTTCATAGCTGGAAGCTTTTAAGTACGTATTTATCCAGTACTTATCAGGACTGATTTATGCATTGTTGATCCTATCATATGGATGGACTAGATGACAACCTGACAGCCCTTCCAGCTACATTGCCTATGACTCTGTACTTTCCAAGGCATTAAGTATTAGGCAGAACCTCACAGAACCTCAGACTTGCCCTCACACCATCTTGTCAACATCTGCACTTGAGAACATATCCCTCCACTTCAGGAATCTAGTAGAAGCTCTGACACCAGGATCATCACAGATGTTGGTATATCTTCAAAGACTACTAATGAGTCTCCCCATCTTATGCCATCTGAACCACTCAAGAGCGTTCAGTCTCTAACAATGGCTAGTTAGAAGACCTAGAGTTTTTGCCTTCATTCCCCTCCCTGTGTCTCCTTTCTTCAGTGTGTGACTACTGATATGCTGTAAGATTCAACTGATTCTATACTGCCTTTTTAATCTTGGATTTTTGAACTATCTCAGTTGACAGCTGACAGTGCTTCGCTGTACACATTCACTCAGATGCTAGAAACAGTAATTCCTCTTACAATGAAGGCAAATTAACTTTGGTAGGATCACACACTCATGTGGCAATAATGCTTCTATAGGTGTTGTTAATGATTTTAGAGTGGACTCGCATGTTTCTCCATAGGGATTCACTGCATAATGTAGGCACATACTGAATGCTAGATGTAGAAGTTCCCATTTATTTCCACGAATTTTTGCAGCATGACCAAAATGAGCAAAACAAGAGTAAGAGATCACGAGAAGAGAGTGGAGGACAGTAGAAATAGAAGATTGGAACAGACGCTCACTATCTTACCTAAAAGGAACTTGGCTTTACCCCAACCTTCTCTATAATGAAACAAGGGATATTTGGGCATAAGGTTTCTGCTGCAGGCACTACAGAACAACAGTAAATAATGGACATTTGGAAAGAAAAAAAATATATGGTTATCTTAGAAGAAGGAACAAATTTATCAAGATTTTGAAGCCAAAGTCTTTAGTAATGATGAACTGAGTAATAGCCCCAATTGTCCATCATCTTCAACATTTCTTTTCACTACATCTTCAACTTTAATTTATTTTGTTTACAATTTATTCTGTTTTATTGCTTGTTTCTGGGATGGTTACAACATCCTTGTCCAGGATTTCCCTCCCCTCCACCCTTAAATTTAATGTATGTGCACTCAACATGAGTTTCAGGTTAGCATAATGTTTCTATATACAAATTTATGCTTACTGAACATCTTTAAAAAAGTGTTTGTGTGGGATTGCAGATAACCTTGAAATTCTTCCTGTTGATTTATAAAGCTATTTTCCCCTGTCTAGACGCTTGCAGTTTTTGCAATTAGCTGATGGTAAAATAAACCATGGAGTATTCTCTGATTTGGAGAGGGGAAAAAAGGGCTCTATCACGTAAAATAAATGTTCTTCTGTCATGTCAACCAGAAAGAAGCTGCTAAAAGGCAAAAGATACCGAGGATGAGACCAGCTCATGCTGTATTCAGGTGCAGAACTTGGATAAAGAAGGGGAACAAAGTTTCTATAGCTCCAGGGAAAAGAAGAAGAAAACAAGCTATTATGCCAGAAATGTTTTTCTTGGGCTGATTGCAAAATTAGCTGGAGCTGAAGTTAAATGATTGTGTAGGAAGATGAAACAAACTGGAGATGGCTATAAATAGTCACAATCTCGCTTTCTGTACAGCTGTAAATCTGATCCTGAGAGCTGTCTTACATTCACTGTGAACATTCACAGTCCATGGAGAAAGAGTAAAATAAAATAAAATAAAATAAAATAAAATAAAATAAAATAAAATAAAATAAAATAAAATAAAACAAAACAAAGCATGGTCAAATAAAATAAACACACACACAACCCATCACGGAGGAAAACTGGCAGGATCAGCTCTTCCAAGATGGATGACAACTACAATTTGATCTCATAGATGTTAGATGTTGTGGCCTGGTGCATTTTACCTGTCTCGCCCCCTCAACCACAACCTGGGAGGGGCAGCATTCAGCTATTTCTTTCTCTTGTATTTCCAAGGATTTATGTCAGAATAGGGTTGCTGCCTCATCAGCAAGGAAGAGAGGGAATGGACCAGGGGGATTAGGTCTGTTTGTCTGGATACCAACAGGCAGAGCTGCCAGAGAAAGAATGCCATGTCCTTTCAGGCACTGGAAATGGGGAAGACATTGTTTGTGATATGAAAAGAATAAATAAATGTGGTCAGACCCTTGCATTGCTTATTTGGGGCAAGAGTAGAGGGGCTGTTTAAGATTTTTTTGGGGGGAAATGTTGTCCATCAGGTTTAGGCTTTATGTAACCTTTTATCCACGTTAGACTCCCCTTGGCCATTTTTCCATCCATCTAAAGAAAATGACCCTGTAATTAACAGCTGACAATGTCATTATCACAATTTTAGAGCAAAAGGGGAGAATACGATCATCTAGAATGACAACATAATTTAAAGGAATAAATACATGACTAGAATTCACTCAGGATGAAAGATTTAATATTCGGACCTTTTCAGAAGGTATCATCAGACTTTTATCGCCAGTATTTCTGCTTGAATTGTACCTGAAGGCTGCATTCTCTTCTGTTGTGTTAGGATCTGTATATATTACGAGAGACTTCCCACCCTGAAGAATTATGGTTTAGAGATACAAGCCAGACAAAAGGGTAGGAGGAGAAAAGACAAACATAAAGGTTTATCCAGTCATTTCAGCAGGCTACTCGCTGAACTGGAAGCTGCCTGCTTCCCACATCTCTCCCAGGAAGGTAACTGGAGCGACTATGTTTTACAAGTAGGTCAGACAAGGAGCATGCACACAGCCAGCTGCATGTGGATGATGAGTGATAACTCCTCCACCTACCACAGCTCCCTTGGTTGGAGACACTTCTGCTGAAAGATGACAAGGCAGCTCTAGTGCCAGTGAACACTCTGTGGAAAGGAAGGACAAGCTGTGCCAGTACAGCAGAGCAGACTGTGCCATCATGGACTCTGCTAGTCCATCTGATGCTCCTGAAAGCCACCACCTATGGGAGAAAAATGACTTGGCTATGACCATTGGTGTCAGTAGACACCACTTCAGCCCATCAAGGAGCTTCTGCAGTGTCCCTCTGCTAAACAAAAGAGTATTCATAAAAATTTCATATGTCAACCGAGCTGTTCACCTCACAGTCTTAGAGACTGACTATCTCTTCTTACTCTAAGAACAAGTCCTTGAGGTCCTGATGTGATTCCCTTCTGCGACCTGCTAATGCAAGTCAGACATCTGAGACCTCTCCAAGGTGCAAGGAGCATCTGAATGTTCTTAAAAGAAGTGTGAGACAAAGTTTATTCTCGTGGGCTCATTCAGCACTTGAGTTTGACCCATCCTGTTGGGCAAGGTCTGCTCAAGTATTTTTTGCAGGGCCTGCTGTATTAAAAGCATCAGCTGTGGTGAGTAAACCAAGTCAGTGGTTTGACTGCTCAGACACCTAGGGGAAAACCCTCTTGGATTGTATTTCTCCTGTCCTTTGTTTGCTGATAAGAAAATGTCAGTCTAAGAGCCTATGACTAGCCCCTTCTCCTCCCCACCCAAAATCATTCATGTACTTTCCATCTGACCTGTTATCTCCTTTCTGACAACTGAAAGCATCTGTATTTATCTTCCTTTTTACTGTGTTTCAAAAGACAATGCTCTGCTCTCATAAGGAATTCTTTTATCAACTTTAGGGCCAGGACCCTAAAAGAAGGTAACTTGGAGGTCACCTTCCAGCCATTTCACTTCTCAGTTAGAAGAGCCACCTTGGAACTTCCATGTTTAACCAAGACATTTTTACAACTTTTCTCCTAAAGGGAGAGGTGCACTTTGATTGAAGATAAAATCCATCAAATAATACAATTCATTTATTCTGGCGTCAGAGAGTCTCTGTCCACTTGAGGAAAAGTCTCTGTGCATGTGTATGAGTGTATTGTGGAGGGGAAGGTTTCTTTTCAGGGGCTGGGGAAAGGAGGATGGTTGGGCCTGTTCTTCCAGTCCAGTTTTAACATCTTTGTTCTGCCGAACCCCATCTTACGAAGACAAACAAGACAAATAGCTTCTGTTGAATATACTTGGCCCAGATCTGTAAATCAGGTTTGGCTTCTGTTTTCATCAGCTTCCATGAGCATAGCTTCCACTCGGCGTGACACTAACATTTCATAAGACATAGTAATCAGTTGTACAGTAAGCAGTAAGCATTTATTTGCCAATATCTGCTACTGTGTCACATCATTCATATTCTACCTGCAACAAGCCATCTCACTTTCATTCTAGTGTCAAAGGTGAATGAGAAACTTTGGGTCTGCCATGAGCTCTATGCCTAGCCATTGCCATTTTGTGATTATAGGCCTTGCTTTCCTTCAAGTGCTGTCTCTGCAGGAAAAAAAAAAAAAAAAAAGTAATAATCATCCAAGTTATGAGGCAGTTCAATTTCTCATGTACCAGATAGATAGTTCTATTTTCATGATAGGATAACATTCATATTCTACCTGCAACAAGCCATCTCACTTTCATTCTAGTGTCAAAGGTGAATGAGAAACTTTGGGTCTGCCATGAGCTCTATGCCTAGCCATTGCCATTTTGTGATTATAGGCCTTGCTTTCCTTCAAGTGCTGTCTCTGCAGGAAAAAAAAAAAAAAAAAAAAAGTAATCATCCAAGTTATGAGGCAGTTCAATTTCTCATGTACCAGATAGATAGTTCTATTTTCATGATAGGATAACACCTATATCTCTGAATGGGAATCAGGTAAAGTCCAAAACTCAAGGCAAAATCCCTTAAATACCTGTATTGACACATTTCAACCAGCTGTATAGCAAGCAACGAGGAAAGGCTTGTTTCATGCCTCCTACCCACTTATAACTCTTTCATGTTTTGCCCAGTTGGACATCTGGCATGTTTTTTGCTACACACCCAATGCTGAGCTTTCATTTCAGGCGACCCATTCTGATTCTATCAGGGCTGACTTCTGCTCTTATAAATGTGCAAAATTCAAGGCTTGTCTTGAGGCAGAGCCAAGAACTAGAGACTTTGCTCAGCAATGGGTCAACCTCAAAGGGTTTGGAGCATCTGTTCTTATGTGCTCCCAGGGATTCACATGTTGATGCCCACAACCATTAGTCTCTGAGTTAGACAGATGGTATTGTCCTCAGTGTCTGGCTTGGCTGATTCCATCACCGTAGGATTCCTCTGCAGTTCATCTTGCATTCGTTTCCCACTAGAACCATGCAAGAAGAGACTTGCTATTGGCATAATGTTAATAGGGATTGAATGTATGCACCTGGTCCAACCTATTGTACCCAACAGGCATCCCAGTAAGTCAGATAGTGTACCTAAAGCAATCAAGTGCTGAAAGGTCTTGCAGTAGGATGTTATTTGGTGTAACAAAAGGGAGGTTATTATTCCAAGGCCTAAAGAGAGGGAGAAATGAGTCTTGGAAGATCATACCAATAGGCTGAAACATTGAGAGGATTTAGCTAAAAACATCACAGTGATTCAATACAAACCAGGTATCTCAGATCCTTGGCCTGGGTTTCCCAAAGAGAGGGTCTTTTTTTTCATTGTTACCAATATCAACAGAATTAACTGATCATCAGATCACGGTTACTATAGATCTTCTCCAGCTATGGTCATACCCAGTCTGGTATGAGTTTCAGAACTGCTGCCTAGTTCTGTCTGTGATACCATTGTGCATGTTAAGCAATATCACATTATCTCTACTGAACACAAAAAATAGTGTTAAACATAAATTTTATTTTGTTCATCTGCCATGCTAAGAGCTAAGAGCTGTTAAGAGCAACACAATGGGAACTTCTGCTTTGACCCTGTAATTAAGTATAAAGCACCAGAGATGTCAGGGGGATAGACTGGGTCTCAGAACTTGAAAGGAAGGATCAGGAACTTTAGTTCAAGGCAGTCACAAAGAGAAGCCAGTGGATTGGGTGGGCTGGAAAGCAGATGGGAAAAGGGTAATGAAGTGAAAATGGAAAAAAAAAATGCTGGGTGGATCAAAGTCCAGGCGAGAATTTATATAAGAGGGATTAGAGAAATTTAGAGAATGAAAATCAAGAACAGTGGTGAGATCCTGCCATATACTGAAGAGTTTGGGTGCAGGAAGAGACAGATTTCCTAACAGAATTTTATCTTGCTTGTTCCTTCAACTTTGTACTTCTTGACAGTACTACCTTTGCCCTGTGCCACCATCTCCCTTTTCACCTTCTTTTGCAGCCTCTTCCCTATCTATGCTTCTAGTTCTAACTCTTACTTTGCTTCATGCTCTCATCCATGTGAGGATGGCTCAGTACAGGCTATTCAGTTCACTCTACCAAGACTTGGTCCCTCCATCACTTGTTTGATCAAACCTGTCTGGTTGAGGGTCAAATGTTCCATAGACCAAATAGTCCTTTGTTTTGTTTTTATTTTCTGTCCCATGAATGCCCACATGATTCTGTGGTCTCTCAGCCCTGGGACATACTGGTGGCAGAAGGAGAGATGGATTTCTGCCACATCTACTTCTCCATCCTAGCATAATGGCTCATCTGCTACTGAACATTGTCAGGTAGAATGACAGTAAAGAAAGTAAATTAGTAACCAAAGATTTAGAAAATCTTTGATATATTACAGCCACAACCAGTAAACACAAAGTTCCTGTAACTTAAAAAAAAAAAAAAAGAAATTCAATCTGCTAAGGCTTCTGGAATGAAGTATTTCCCTCCACCAGCTCTTGTCATTAGCAGGTTCCCAAGTGGAAGGTGAGAGCTGGCCAGCTGAAGCGAAAGCCATTAATGAAGACAATTTTGTTACCCTTATTAGAGGGAGGATCAGGCTTTGATATAACACAATGTCCACTAGATGATGCAATTAATTTATTTTGGCTGGCCAGCACCCTTGCCTAGGTCTGTGTGTTATTAGAGGGTGGTGCAATGGTTGTTCTTCCCACTGCTTGCAAGCCCTGGGGTCAGGTTCTGCTCCACCAATAACATGACTCATCTCTCCATAAAACAATTCCTCAAGTAATACCAAAGTAACCACAACAGCAGTCAGTTTCCAACCATCTGAATCCAGCAACAACTGATACTTCCCCATAATTCTCTTTAGAGAAGCTCACACACTTGGTCGTAACCACAGAACGATAGTCAGCAAGGAATGTGTTTGTTTTCATAAAGCATCTTGTAGGAGAGGTGCCGGGATGGATATCAGTTATATACCTAGCCTTATTAATATGCAACTCCTCTCTAATGAATTAAGTTGGATGCCCTGTACGAAGATGTTCTCAGTGTGTGCACTTCAGAGAAAGGAAGGTAAGCAGCCCACCCAACTTTGGTTCGCAACATAATTAAAGCCCTTCTTCCTTATTGCAGAGAAGTGGGCATCTAAGTGACAGCACTACTCATAGTTGCCTAGAGACTGCAGTCATCCCTAGCCCATGCAGCCCAGGGCTGCTGCTTGGGACAACCCCATTGTGGTTGTTTTTGATTCATGGATGCTAGGGAGAAGAAAGTGGTGAGATGGAGGATTAGCATCCAGTGACCTGAAGAGAACTGAATTTGTTATTTATTTAATTATCTTCTTAAGGTCTGCATAATTAGAACTACTAGCTATGCAGTTGCTCAAAAGTTTGTTTATGGTGGTCAGATCCCACACAGTAGAATTAATGAACCTTAAAAAGAAGTTGTATGTTCAGACGGATATTGAGCAGGACTAAAGAAAACTATCACTAATTTTATAAAGAATTATTTCCAGCAGCTCTGCATCAGCATCACAAACTTATTCTTTCACTTACTGCTAAAGAAACAGGGATGATTGAATAATATTTCTGTTTTTTTTTTTTTTCGCTTCTCTTTGGTGGAGATAACCTAAGAGGATTCATGAAAACACCCTAATATATCCCCTCCAGTTTGATCCTAGTTACAAGAATTACTTTCATGTTTATTAGTATCTGTGTCACTTGCAGGAGTATGGAACAATGTTCCTCTTCTTCTTCCCAGGTAGGAGGAGGTCTAGACCTGCTTTCCTCACAAAGGCAGATCTTGTCCTAAAGGGAAGGAAACATGAGCCATGGTACTGTGAGACCATCATCTCTATAGTTGTCTCTATAGTTGTTAGAAGCCATTCCTGTTTTCTTGGAGGATGGAAACTGGATACACAACTAATCAGATCAGATCAACTCATGAGAGCACCTGATTCCTCTTGATTTTACATAATTTTACTTGATTAACTTAATTTTTTTTCCCACTTTTATGTACAATGAATAGTTAGAACAAATTGGGTAGATTAATGTGTCCTGATAATAACTTCTGTAGGGCAAGGAAATATTTTTCAACCACTATTTCTGTCATAATATTTCATGAAATGTTTACTATTTTAAAATATCTCTTGGTTTAAAATATTTTCTATTTTAAAATATTTGTTAGTATTCATTCTACACGGGGTACAAATTTGGCAAAACCAAAACATTCATGAAGAACATTACTCCAAATGTTCTGGACGTATTTTAGGAGCAGCTCCACTTCACAGAAAATCATCACCTACTTCTTTTATGGAGAATTAAACTGACATCCTACCAAAATCATTGCATGCACAATCAAAAAAAGAGTGTCTAGAGCTACAAACTTTCTCCTGCTGGATAGGTGTGCATGGATCCTTTTTTGGGGGCAGGGTACAATATTCTGGACTCTCTGGAAATCAGTCCCAAGTTAGCAACTGACACACAGAAAGTTTTGTCCTCCCCCTGCCTAGGTTCAGGAATGGTGCCAGAGGAGAAAAAAACAGTGATTTCCTGCCTAAATTCTTCTTTGTAATGAATATGTGTGAGAGTAACTATGATCTCACGGAAATCTGTATCTCGTGGCCATTAGACATTATGAACATGTCATCAGTCTGGCCGTGTTACCTGCCCTGTCCTCTACCACTCACCTCCAGCAAAATATCAAAGAAGGGGGTGGAAACCTGCTTGAAATGACCAAAGAGGTTAAGAGTCTGTGCCTTAACCTCTTTGTTCTATGGGTAAAATAGAAGGTCCCCTACAAAAGGAATGAGACTACCAAGGCTCTCAAACAGCCACTTGCAAAGCAGAGCCAACTTCGGTGGTCACTTCACTCGGATCCTGCAGCATCACAGTGCCAGACAAAGGAATGGTTAGCTGCTAAGCACCCACAGGAACATCAGGTATGGGAAGTATGAGATTACTACTAGTCTTCGTTGTTTATGTTGTTCTAGTACACAGGATGTGTGAGGTGATCTCTACATGTGTGGAAAGATATAATCCATGATCCCTGTGCCAGAAGCTCATAATCCATGGCTGGCAATGGGAAAGGGCAATACAGTCCAAATGTAACATTTACCCGAATAACAGCTATGGATCTCTCTTCAGGTTTGGCTTCAACACATTATGGCTCTTGTTAGCTGTAATGGGAGTCTGAAAGCTGCAGCATTATACACTTGCTCTCCATGAGGGAGGATGCAGGCATTAAACACATGTAGCCATAATTTAAATGTACAAATGCAATGTAAATGAGCTTGCTGCACATTCAATGTTTTAAGATGCATGCAAAATATCCCTGATATATAACCCAACAGAAGCCCATTCAAGGGCCTTACTCTGCCTGAAATCTAGGTGATTAATCTTTATTAGTTGGCATTGCTCAAACAGACTGCTCTGGAAATGCCATGTCAGCATCCACAGTCTGTAGGATGAAGCACTTGCAGAGGGTGTGAGCTCTCATTATGCAGTGGTCAGAAAGAGTGAAAGCATCATGAATGCTCCATATCTGAAGGCAGTGATTTATGAAATATCAGGAGACAGAATTCCAAGGCTACTTTGTTCCTGATTGTGAAGGCCATCAGGTCATGTTGCTTTTTCACTGAAGACCATGAAAACAAGGAAGATGGAATTGAACAGGGGAAGGGGTGGATGACTGAAAGGTGTCAAAAAAAAAAAAAAAAAAAAAAAAAAGAGTTCATAACCCTGAAAAGCTTGGAACTTGCAAATCTACATTAGAGTTCCTGTGACCTGCCTTGAATTGCTGATGAGAAACACCAAAGACAGGAGCGCCCCCATATCTGGCCTCTTTCTCTGAGCCTCAAGAAAGTCCTGGAAATCCCAGCTTTCCAGGACGTGAATAAACACATATAACATTTTTAACTCACAATTCAAAGGGAATTTTTTTCCTCCTGGGACTTTTTATCTTTATTTGTTAAAATGATAAGTAGAATTGGGGGAAAATACATGTATACTGGGAAAGAGAAAAATCACTGGCCTGAGTCAGAATATTTTATTTCTGAATTGGCCCAAAACATTTTGAGTCAGATGAGTTCAATAATAAATTAAATTACTTTCCAGTAACAGTGCATGGTTAAAGTTCAGGACATTTTCTCAGTAGATGGGACACTCTTTGCTAACCTATAATGCAATGCAGATGTTTCTCTTGTAGCCTTCTGCAGATGATGATTATTTGGATTTTTTTTTAGCATCTTTAGGCATAGAACAGCTCACACAACCCAGGAATGTATACTGCAAGAACAAACTTCCAAACTACATATCCCAGAAGGCCATGACACAGGGGAAAAGCACAGCTTGAACACTGATCTGACTTGAAACAGCGCATTTGGGGGTGATTTTAACAGAACATGAGAAAACATTTTCATTTCAGGAATGTTGAAATGCTTTGTTTTGTTTGAAAATGTCAAACAAAATGCTTTGACATTGCCAGAAAAAGTTTGTTTGTTTGTTTTTCCAAAATTTCCACCTACTGAAAAAGTCCTGACATTTCAACTCTTTGTTTTAATGGGGGATGAAAACAAACATTCAAATGTCAGGATTTACTGCAGGATGCAAATTCTGATTTTTTCCCACTTTTCACTGTAATGCTTTGGTCCCAGCACTTACATTTTGTTTTGAAGCATGAGTGGACTTTTGCAGAGCAGAAGGGAATTTTTAAGAAAAGATTAGATGTTCAGAAGAACCTTAAGTCCATGTGACGTTGCAGGGAATTTTAGGATACAAATGAGAATGAAGATATTAACAAACTATTGCTAAAAGTCAACAAGAAGAAAGTGATAGCATAATATGACAAACAAGTTTGTCTGTCCTGACTTAGTTTTCATTCATTCCGTATGCAAGCAAACTCCTTTTGGTCAGCATCTGATTTTAGCTTGATTAATGCAAAAATTTCCTCTTGAAGTAATTGGGAGTGTTGCCTGCGTGAGGTCTAATGGAGACAAAAACAAGTAAACCTTGGACAGCTTGGCTCAGGGAAAGTATTGAAGATATCTCAGTCAGTATGGCAAATACGGTCACATACCCTATTGGCTGTAAGTAATTAAGCAACATAAATCTGGATTACTGTCATGATTCACTTATGTACAAACATTCTTAGAGGAATTGATTCTGCAAGCATCAAACAATACATTGGTGGTAACGAGCTGCAAGAGGATTGCGTGTAGATATTGATTTATGAGGAATATGAACAATGACAATAGGATTTATGGCAGTTAAGCATGGGCTCCAGATTAAAAAGATCAGGAAATACAGAAGAGCTATGCATTACCTTTGCTTAAGTTTGGGTGGTCCAAGCAGTCCACTGGTAGAAAATCAATTGCTGTTTTTTGAACCTCCTGTGCAAATTATGCAGATCCTAAGGTGGCACATCCCAGCTCTTAATGCCAGGCTATACCCAGGCACAGAGCAGTGCAGACTTGATGAACACAGGTGTGTCCATCTTCAGTCAGCCCAGAACCATGCCTCCAAAAAGCCGAGAGTAAGTGGTTAACTTAAGATTACAGGAAATGTAGCATGTACATGGAAATTCTTTCTTGCCTCTTCTGAAGCCCCAGCCACCTGCAACACACATCATACTTTGTACAAATCAGTGGACCCAGCCTATATGAATTCACCTCACCCTTTTTGGTCGTAAGGACTGTTGCTTCTGAGCACAGGTGATGCAAGGCCTTGGTGTGTTGGAGTCTGCCTGCTTTCTGCCAGGCATTTCCCATGGGAGAGTGCATGGAGTCATCACTTGCCATCTGGAACTGGCTAAGGGGCAGCCATCTGAACACCCGAAATAAAACTATCCTTTGTATCCTTTTGTACAGTCATATAAATAAAGCTGATTTTCCTTTGAATTTGACAAAAGTATTTGGATCAGCAGGTTCATTACCCTGGGCTTCAGAAATACTGATATTCTGCTGAACAAGAGCTGGTAGCTCTCACCTGCTTTTCTAAATGCATTGTGTTACTAGGCTAAGAGATCTCGAAACATCTGAACAACCTAATCTAGGAATTCATAATATGTTCAGTCAAAAATGGTCAGACAAGTGCAGATCTTGCAAAGTAGTTCTGGAAGATGGACTGAGGTATTTTCAACATCCAAAATATTTTTTTTTTTTTTGTCCCCTAAACATCAAAGTCCCAAAGCATTTCTGAGTACAGAGGGAATGTACAGTGCTTTGAATAATTTGTGAGATGAGTACAGTGAGATGAGATGATAGAGAAGGTATGAATGCTAAAATCATGTCAAGGTTGCTAGAATTACACCCTTATTATTTATTTCACAATATCTCTGAGATATGGGATGAACTGGGTTCAACATGCATTCACATTAGGAAAAACACTTTTCCCCAAAGAGATTTTATCTTTCCATGGTACACAGAATATTTTTTTGCAACTAGAAGTGGGATTCCTGAAAGAACAGATGATTGATCTCAGCTGGCATGAAAAAAAAAAAAAAAAATCCTCCTCATAGTACTGTGCTTTGCTCTGAACATGTACCAGTAACTGTCAGTGAACTTGGACTGATATGCAGCTCTGGCCTAGGTAGACTTGTTAAGAGATGAGGAGATTTTCTGGCTAGGAGAGTATGAGCCAAACAAAATCTTTTGTTCGTGCTCAAGGGATGCGGAGAAGCTAAGACTCTCAGAAACAGGAGAAGACGCATTTCCATCCCTTCGGAGTTCATGGGACAGCTGACATTTTAAAGAAGGTCCCTTGACTACAGCATCAGTTGCAAAACTAAGAATTCTGGGGAATGGACTACCTTTTTGTAAACGTCATTGCATTCCCCAGGATGAGCCCAGCCGGGTGCAGAAGATCATCTACAACTGCTCATTATTTTGCTTTTGCCTCACAGAGCGAGGATAGCATCTTCCCTGACTCCTCAGCCCCTGCAGAAGGAAACTAGACACTGTCTGTTCTGCACTGGGTACCACCCACACCCTGCGCCCTGGTCTGCCTTGCAGGTACCTCTGGCCTGCCTGCAGACCGCCTCTGCGGGCATGCCAATTCCTGTTCTACCCAGCTGGAAGATTTGACCATGCTTAGTTCTACCTGCCTGGAAGGGTGCTCTCCAGCTATGCAAAAGACCACAGTCAAAGGCTTAGCATGTGGGCAGGAGGCAAGCACAGTCTTGAGCCTACCATTAGCACAGGATGTATCCAGTGGATTGAGCAGAAAACTGAAAAAAACATTAGCTCTGAACACAATGAGTTAGGACCCAGGCTAGCCGGCCATCTCAGCATGGGATCCAAAAGAACATGGGCTACAGAGTTTACAGAGTCCTCTCCCATTAGTCTGAGAAGACCTCCCTGAAACATACCTGCTCTAGTGTCTGCCATGTAAAGACAATGTCTTTCATCCAACCCGTCAGTCCTTTTTTCCTAACTGCAAATACACCTCCCTCCCATTCTTCTGGAACACCAATGATCTCCAAAGACGCAAACTTTGTTAAGGACTGCATACCTCAGGCAACAGTGTCTCTGTTAGGTTTTACCCTTCTCTTTTCCTAACAGATCACAAAGCAAGCTCTGTAGGATTTTGTTGTCGGGTATTTTGGACATCTTCTAATGTCCATAGCTTCAGTTTGGCACTACTTTGCTTCACTCCCATCAGAGCACTTCACATCTCCTGACTAGTCTAACACAGCTCCAGTGTCAGACTATGCACCAAGTTATAGAAATCACCATAACAAACCTGTTGCTGTGACAACTGAGCAACCATGGCATCAAGAGGACTGGACTCCAAGCTGATGTTGCAGGCCAGCAAGGAGCATCCAATCCATTTTCCATTCAAAAAGTAAACACTGGCCAATCTTACATCAACAGAACTAACTAGTAGAAGGGGAAAGAAAGCAATAAAAGGAAGAAAAAGAAAAACCCATGCAGTTCCCACTCCTTTTTTTTTTTTTCAGTGAGAATGACTGTACATTCCTAAATTCCTCACACGGGAAATGATTTTATGTGCTAATGTTGGAGGAGAGGTTTGGAGTTTGGAGAGGTTTGCCTAAGTGAATGGAGACATATAAGGTAGCATGGGAAAAAAGTGATGAAAGAATACTGATAATAAATATAAAAAATAAAAGCAGAGGATAAGTTAAAGTTGTTAGGAGCTGAAAAGCAGCATAACTCACCAGAAAGGTTCTCAAAGGGAAACCATTTTCCCTATTGTCTAGAGTCAGCCACTAGGCTGTCTTGATGAACTAGAAGGAACAGTGGACAAGGTGCTGTACTGGGACCCAACTGTTCAAGGTTCTTCTCCTGCGTTTAACCCTGACATGCTGAGTGACCTCAGGAAAGCTTTTTCCCTTTGCTGGGCCTCCCACACCTTTCCTCCCGTGTTTTGCCTGTTCTTCTCTAGTGGAACCATGACCTCTTTGGGACAAGGAAGAAGACAATGTACCTTGGTTCAGAACATCTTGGGAGTGGCTTATTTCGACAGAAGTCCTCCAAGCAGCATGGAGGTTTGCTAATAAAAATAGCCCCAACTCCCTGGCCTCAACAGCATCCTGCTGGGAAGCAGCTGAGCTCTTGGCAACTCTGCATGCTCTGGGCATCCCCAGTGGCACCGGGAAACTGCACTGAAGTGGGGGATTTTCCTGAATTGCAGGGATTCCCCAGTTGTCCTGGGATCCAAGAAAACAGCACTGGAATTCCCAGGATTCAGGACAGTTGGATAATCTTCTTCTTCTTTTCTTTTGCTTTTGTTTTTCCTTTAAGAAAGCGATCAAACAAAGGCCTTTTCATTTTTCCTGTTCCTTTCCCCCCATAAATAATCAATGAAAACTAAACTGTAATCTCCACTGCATGGGGAATAATAATATACATCTTTTTCCTCCAAAATTAAAAATGAAAACCATGTTTTGAAATGCTAGAATTCCTCAAGTAGTAATTCCTGCTCAGGGTGACAGGATAAGCTCTAACATCCTTCCTTAGGGCTCCAGACACAAGTGCAAGAATAGCCTTTTTACGGTCAGACCACAGCCCAGTTGTGCTGTGTCAGTGATCAGCAGATGCCCCAGGACACCAAGTGCCTGCAAACGTGTTGTGAACCCTCTCCAAAGCTCCTCTCTAGCTTCCAATCTTCTGTGGTTCTGGCTCTGGCAGAGGTGGTGTTTCAGAAAGATTATTGGCTTTCCAAGAAACTCTCTACCCGCATTTTGAAACCAGGTAAACGGCAGTGATGATGGCTTAGCCATACATTTGGTGAAGAAATATCAATTTTCCCTGGTTTTGAACAGCCGGATTTCACTGATAATGGCTTTGAAGACTGAATTTATAATTTTAGACTCCGTTTATTATCTATGGAGATAGTTATGCATTCTGAGGGGGAATACATCTCACTGGGCTATGTATCTCAGACACAGATGAAAAGAAGGAACCCATTTCTCTGCCCTGTGTGTAAAGGGAGTCAAGGGTGACTAGCTCAGCTTTAGATGTCTACATTTCAGACAATTAAGCAGAGGTGATGCAAATCTCCTTTCCCCTACAAGTATCTACTATCCGAGACTGCAGTTACGAGCCGTCACAGACCAAGTATTGCACCATACTTTTTGCAGCAATTGTGCTTTGCTACTGTTGGCTAATAGAATATATGAAAGTAAGAAAGCAAGAGGTGTAATGAACAGTATTTCAAGTCAAGATAAAGGATTCAGCTAAGAAAATCCCCAAACTACTAACTGTAGCAGCTGAGATGAGAACCCAAGGGTTAGATCACTCTGTTTCTTGCTCTCTTTCCCTTCCACAGTCTGATACAGGATATAAGATCATAGATTGTAGGTCTGACTGCAGAACAGCCACTTTTTCCTTTCTTCTCATGACAGCTGATCTAGGAACTAATGGAATATAAATAAATATTAACAATGTCAGCATAGAGAAGTAGAAATATTGACCAGTGACATGTGCTATTCAAGACCTTACCATTATCAGGCTATTAATGACAGTATAGAACCCCATTTCAGCATTTAAATCACTTCTACATCATATATTCACTGCAGTGAGAGTGAATTTCTCCATTTTTGGTCACCACAAATCCTGCATCTCTCAGACCAGTAAGAATTATACCCCTTATTTCACCAGGCTAGGATTGAGACTCTAGTCTGTATGGAAAAAAATATTTGCAGAGTGCAGGTATGCCCAGCAAAAGCTGATGTACAAATAGCTGTATTATGAATAATGAACCTTTAATTAAAAAAATACATTCATACTCACAAGCTAATACACTGTTTTTCTCCCTCTCTCCTTTACTCTAGCTCCACAGCATGTTCTCCTAGGAATCCATTTTTACAGACCCAAGCAGTTACTGATATAGAAGGTCAGCTCTGACCATTCAATAAATGTCACATAGCTGAGTAAAAAGGTTTCATGAAACAAAAAGATTCATGACATAGAAAAATCTATTTTCTGCATAAAATTCTGTTTAGCTTGGTAGTTGAGTTTTTTTTGTAACATTGCTCCTCCGTATGTGATTTGGGGCATGCCAAAACAAAAACAAGAGACCTGTGAACTGGGTGCAAAATCAAGTGGATTTTGCTGCTTTCTTTCCTTCTCCCCAGCAGCAGCAGTGCATCGCTTCAGAGAGGCTCAGCCCTTGAGACGGTCCTTAGATGCTCCCTTTGGATCCCCACCATCTCCAGTGCTACCAAAGCCTCCACCTCCTAAGCACACAGCACTTAATTTGATTTCACATCCTGTGGGACTTGCAATTTTGATGTAATTCTGTTAACGTCAAAGGCATTATGGCAAGGACTCATCTGGCGCCTTGTGCACAGCTGGAGGAACTTGCAACTCCACCCAGATCTACCCTGAACTATCAATATTCTGATAACCACTCAAATGACATTAAATGCCACTCCTTAATTTCTTCGTCCATTTCCCCTGTGGTCCTTTATGTCTGCTATGATTTTTCACTTTTCAGGCCATGACATTCCTGTCAATTCCTAGATCGCAGGATTCCTACCTCCTTCTCTTGCTGTTGCTAACACAGAACGCTGTCTGGTGCCAGATTTAATTAGACCACAAGAAAAATGAACCACAATGAAGTTGCAACAAGGGTGTAACTTTGACCTATAAAAGAGCCAGGAAACACAAAAAGATTTAAAAAAAGAAAAAAAAAAAAGGAAGAAGAAGAAGAACACCCAAGAATTATCCTTGCCATAACACTGTGGTGTCCCAGCTACAATGGGTGTACAGCTCCAATGCTCAAGCGTTGCAATGTTCAGCTTATGCAAAAGGGAGTTGACAAGGAATAAGCCTGGAAGGGAAATGAAGGGTCCAGGGAGGATCTGCCGAAACACTTTGGCCCTCTAGCATTATTGCGTATGGGTTTGACCTTATGCCAAGCTTTATGACGCTTACATCAAGGTTGTTCCCTGCAGTGATGCACCGTCAAAGCTAAATCACCTACCCATAATGGAATTCACAATGATTTCACTGTGCCTTGGTTGGGAGCATGTTATCATTAACTTCCATTTTTTATTACTCCAAATGCCTTTCCAGCTCACAGTGTACTGTGTTTCAGGAACTTCAGTGCCATGATTGCACGTCATTGTGTAAATTCAGCAATGAATACAACAGAGACCTGGTCTATCCCAAGGCCTCAAGGCACTGATGTAATAGAAATAATAAAGCATAATCATAAGGAAGAAAATGGTATGTAGCTCTGCCACGCAGAATATGGAAATGGGCATGGGTGACTGACACTGATGCAATTTAGTCATACTGAATGAAGGGAAAGTGCCCAAAAATGGATCCATCCTGCACAGCATCAGCAGAATTATGTCAGCTGCAATATGACTCTCCAGTGTCTGGAAGGATCTACTCTTGGTATTGTAAATACTGGAGTTTGAGGTTGTGCCTTCTGAGGTTTGGTTTTTGTTTTTTTGCTTCCCTTGATTACTTGCAAACAATATTTTATTTTACCAAAAGAAAAACAAACAGAAGAGACAGTATTGTCCAATAATTTGGATGCTGGATAACACACTGGCAGGACACAGTTCTATTCCTGGCCCTATTTCTTAAGTCTGTATGCCTCAGCTTCCCCCCTCATAAATAAAAGTGGGGTGGAAAGGTTTACTAGCCCTGCACTACTATGGGGAATTCTGAGCATAAAAAGATGTAGCTGGTTTGGAATAATAAATACTCAAATGTTCAGTTAGAAATTATGCTGTGCAAAATGTGGTGGGATATTTAACTTTCTATTGATTTTTAATGGACCTTTTTGTTTTGGTTCTCAGACTGAATTGGAATGCTGTGCCTGTAAATTATGCTACTGAGAATAAAAACACATAGTCATTGATCATATGTCATTTTATATAGGACACAGTATTTTTCCCAACCAGGCAAAGTGTTATGAACCCAAACCCTAGTCTCACAGTTTTCTGGGACATGTAGTTCTGTACCTGGAAGGCCATTTCAGTGGGAGGTGTAGTGTTGTCACTGGGTAGACTCAAAATTGAAGATAGGCATATCTTTCTATAATGAACTCTTTAGCAGAGCTTCCTGGCTAATTGCATCCCAGGTGAGCTAAAAGGCAGGCTGATTAAAGACCAAGGGGAACAGGGAGGTAGGGAGGTGAGGCTAGCCAGCTGAGGCATCTATAAAAGAAGGCAGATGGAGAAGGCAAGCTTTCTTCTCAGTAGAGCTCATCTGGCAGCTGGCTGGAGTTAGTAGGAGATGAGAGAAGCTTTGTTAGTGGTGTATACCACCTACTTTTTAGATACAGCTCAGGGGGGAACTTTCCTTGCCGGCTATGGGAGGGGTTTGGCTTTTGCAAGTCCTCTCCTCAGAAGGAGTTAGGCTCTTCAAAGAACAAAGTTAGCCTCCATATTATCTACCCGTCGGCATTTTTGCATGACTCATTGGTGTAGTTAGTTGAATAGGGAACAGTTATCAAGTCAACCACAGGATTTTGCAAACCACCTCAGCGTCATTGTAGGTATCTTAGTTAAATACACCTACTCCTCGTGCAGACAGACAGGAAGAAAATGCTAGAAATGTTAAGTGATCTCTTGCAGGTCAAGAAAGAATCAAGGAGGAATCATTAATGCTGAGTGATATGTTGCTCAAATGTCTTTTCTTATACTTGAAAAGACAGAGTCCAGAAAAAAAATTAGCAATATGTTCTGATTTAGAGAATCTCTTCATGAGGAGAAACTGAAAAAGTGAGGAACTGAATATTCTGCTTGTTCTTTGGGACTCCAAACGATCACACATGCATGCAGTTTTTAGAGCAAGCAGGAGTAACTGATGAGATTTTCTGCCACTAGCCACTTTGTGCCAAGTACAACAAGCTTTTGAAAAAGCATGGATCTTTCAGTGAGTAACAGGAATATCTAAAGTTAGGAATATCTTTCAGGGGGAAAATGAGGTACTATGGAAGAGATGACCCCTTACATTAGATGGAGAATCAAGGAAGCTAGTTTCTATTTCTAGGTCTTTCCCTCACCCCCTGGAGGGCTCTGAAGATGTACTTTTCCCTTTCTCTGATCTTGTTTCTCACTTGGTTGGAACCATCAGTGGAAGAACTTTCTCTTTTCTCTATGTACAACATCTACCACAATTAACCTTTAAATTTTGACTTAAGTCTCCAAATATCCCTAAAAAAAATTTTTGAATCTTTGTGTTCCCTCTTCTCTTTGGGTTTGGAAATCAATTTATTTCCTTGACGGGTTGCTGGTATTTTCCTCTGAAATATCTACTATCCTCAGTGCAGATGCAGACAGGACTTAGGATGAAGTGCATCCTGAGGGACAGAAAAAGACCTTCCTCAGAGCAAGTGCTGCAGATCTGGGAAAAACATATGATTTAGAAGCAAAAAGATCTTATGGGAATGAGGGAGGAAGGCTAAAGAGCAAAGAAAAGAAGGAAGAGAAGGAGTTCCTGAGACCACCCCTAGCTGCTCCAGGCAGGTGTTTGAGAGCTGTGCAGGCTGCCTGCTGCACTACTAACTCCAGCCATACTGAAAAGAAAGCTTATTTCCTAAAAGGAGGAGTCCTTGGGCAACATCCACCCCGTTAGCCTCCCAGTGCTGTAACCTGGCACACATCAGATGAGCATATATCCATTTTCTTTTCACTACATGCATGGCTTGTATAGGAGGGGTTGAGTTGTTTTACCTGCTAGCCACTGAGCCATCCACATTCCCACTGGCCCCTGCGAGAGGCCAGATGATCATATATCAGGGGAAGTGCTATCTCTTTCCCTTCTGCAAGTCCAAGGGGATGTCTTCACGGAGAAAACATTTGTCTGTGATGAGAAGTTCCAGAAACAGCAGAGAGTATAAAAATCTATAAAAAGAAAGAGTTTCAACAGTTTTGGTGCAAAATCCTGGTCTCTAAAGACCTGGTCTGCAATAGGAAGTAAGTGTGCATCAAGCCCAGACTTGCTCACCATTCATGCTCTTTATTCAGAAGATGAAATAGGCCAGAATCTAGAGCTGTCTTGAGGGGAAGGCTCAGATTCAAGCTGACTCTCCTAATGTGGGCCCATATGTTTCTGTCATGAGTAGTCCAAGCAAAGTTGAGCATGCTGCAGCTATGCATACCAAGAGCTGCGCAGAGCCCCCATGCAAGAGGGAAGGAAGATTCAGGGTCAGCACTATGATTATAACCCCGTAATACAGAGAGAACAGACAGACTTGCATTTGGGGGCTGAATCTCTTGCTGGTCGACAAGAAAGGCTCCGTGAGGGGATTATGCTGGTTTCCCTACACCTTTCTCTACATTTCTGATGGCCTTAAAATACCTTTAGAAAGTCCAGGATATGGGTATGTAGTCAAAGCATTTTTCTACTTCTGGAAATGTTGTTGTTCCTGAACAGAGCTGCCTTCCTTCTCCACTTTCTTTTCCCTTCTGAGATGAAAATGCACGAGTAAGTATATGTATTATTTGCATACAGGCCAGATCTCCTCATGGTTGAATTACCAGCCAGCCACTGAGACTGTCTCAAAGAAATGCTTTCTCTCGTGAAATTTTCCAAGCTGGTTTAATCCACCTTGGGTGGCAAACTCCATGTGCTCTTCCCCAGCTGGCACACACTTTGCATTGACCAGAACCTAAATTAGCTCTGGGTAATTCCAGCAATGCCTTGGTCCGCAGAACCTCCAGCCAAGTGCGTTGTACTGCACTCTCCCAATCTATCTGGGTAGTCTCTCAGTCCGTGGCCTAGGAAGAAAAAGGCCAAGAAGGAAAGGGAGAGCCAGGCAGTCCCTAGGAAATATTTGCATATCCTCTCTCTGCAAGGCGGTTTGAATTGGAGATACCTCAACAGCTGCCTCACAGGAGGCCAGCACAGCTGGGGATTCCTGGCAGGATCAAATAGATCTGTGTTATTTGCTTCTATAGGGGGGGTGTCTCTTCTTTCCCCTTTTCCCCCTATCCCTGAAGTGTCACCTACACTTACATCTCTCTTCTGGGATGACTTGCAGCTGTATCCCTCTTTCCATTCATAGGGCCAGGGATACTCTTGTAACAAGATTCAGCAGAGGGTGCTATTACACATAACCTTTTATGTTTTCCCTAGCCAGGGAGGAGAACGTAGCCTTTTAAGGGGACACTGAAACACTGCTAGTTTTATGATGCCAGGCCTTTTTTTCTCAGTGGGAAGTTGCAAAAAGAAGTAGCTTTTTCCTCTTATTCCTCTGCATTTGTTTGTTTGTATGGGCTTTTTGGTGGCGGTTTTTGTTTTGTTTTGTTTTGTTTTGTTTTTTTGGGAGGGTTGTGTGGGTTTTTTTTCTTTTTTCTTTTTTTTTTTTTTTTGCTTTGTTTTATTTTTTGTTTTGTCTTGTTTGTGGTTTTGCTATAACTGTCCAACAGGAATTGATTCTTGTTGCAATTTTTCTCCTCATGTCCAAGTTCTTAATGTTCTAGGAGGACTTTACTGACTGCCTCTGTTCCAAGAATACTTTAAATAGAAAAAAAATTTTTTTTTTTTCAGTACTACCTGCATGGCATGGGCTGGGTATTCCTGTGACAGAAAATGCCTTCATTTACTGTGGCTCCTTGAGAGAGGGATGTGCTAGTTACATTTCACCATCACCATGAAGATTTCTGCAGTTTTGCTTGAATCCAGAGGTCCAAATGCATTTCTGGCTAGCTAGTCAAGTTAGGGACAGGGTAAAAGAAATGTCTTAGCTGCAACACTGGGGCAAACTGCAGTTATGGACACAGCCCCAAGTTGGGTGCATTTGTCAGCTCTACCTTCCCTGAGGAGAAGGAGGTGGCAAGGATGAGGCTGGGGGACTGCTGTTCTTATGTAGGTGGCACAGTTCCAGGCAGCCAGGGCAATCTGACAAGCACAGCGAGAAGCATGTTGCAAACAACTCCCAGGCTTGCAACAGAGACCTGTTTGTTTCCCCTATTTAATTTGGGAACCAAGCATCCAAGCACACTTGGTATGTCTCCATGCGTAAGTCTATACTGTAGCCTATTGATTTCCTTCACCCTTGGCAAGAATATCACAGCGGGTTTTGGCTTTGCCTATAATCTCATGAACGGATGAGGCTAGAAACTCCAGTGTAAGTCTAGCTCCCTGACTGTCTGCACTGCGCACATGATGGCTGCTCCTTTGGCTCCAGTCTGGAGATAGTCAGCTGTCTGTGCAAGACAGAAAACTTGGGTACTGGGCAGGAATGACGGGTTCCCATCTGAGCTCTGCTTCTACAGACAGCCTGGATGAAACCAGTTCCAGTCACTTGGCTCTGCAAGCCAGATCTGGAATATGAACACATCTCCCAAAGGCCACAGAGGTGTAGGCGCTTTTATTTTTGATATATATCTGGTTTTAATCTGGAGGCAAGCCCCTGAATGCAGCCACCTGGCTCCCCCAACAGTACAAGCATGTTGCCTAGCAATGCGAGCAGAAGATCCTGGAATCCATTTCTTCTGTGCCAGAAGCTAATGGAGGATAGACGGCTTTATGGCATGGAACTGGCATCTTATTTTTGTGATATCCTTTCTTATAGTTGTATTCCTTAATGAGACCTACGGTCACCCGTGCAGTAGAAGGTGAGGTGCTTCAGTTTCTTGCTTCTGTGGGGAGCTGTTTTGGGGTGACAACTCAGTTGCAATCTGGTTGCCTTCAACCTGGAAGTGCCATCATTCATCTTGGATTTTCTTGCCCTGATTAAAACTAATAAAACAAGTCAAAAAACAGGCAAATACACATTTGCCAAATAAATATGCACAAAAGTAAGAAATTTTCCCCAAACTATCGGAGAGGAAAGCACCAGAAAATTCTATTCTATGCTGATGGAATATGCTGAATAAACTAGATCTTTTTTTTCAAATTATTTCATAGTATGAATGTCCACAGACTCTAGTGCCCCAAGCCATCATCAATGGAAAGCAAACACTAAACCTAACAGTGGTAGGATGTTTATCAGCTTCTTCTTTTACTTATTTTACTTATTTATTAGAAGAAGAATGAAGAAACAAAGGCAAGACTCAGCATAATAGTCCCAGCTGACAGACACCTTTCTAGCTTCTGACTGGGAAGGACAATGAAACACTTTTGAGTATCTGCCATACGGTCAGCTTCTCTTCTACTGCCAAAGGGTAGGTCAAAATAAACGCTCCATCTGCTGGTGACTTTCAAATATATTTCTATTTGTGACAAGCCCTTACAAGTAAAGCTTCTCCAGCAAGTTGTGTTGTACTTAAGGCCACTGAAATAATTGTCAAGGCATCACTTTGATTTCACTGAGCCAAGAATCAGAGCCTCAGCATTCGGCATGGAGAGGTGGAGAAGGATGAAATTTTCCTCTTTCATATGAGTCACTATCTGCTGCTGTCAGGGTCTGGAATGAAATCATGACAATCATATGCCTACAGGAAATGGACCGGAAAAGGCTGCTGTCAGTTAGATTCATTAAATTCCCATTCTCTTCCATGCATTGACCTTTTCAATGTTTTTAGGAAGGCAGGGTATTATCTTCCTGAAGTTGTTATAGTGACTTATTGTAATGATATTGAAGTAAGCACCTTTACCCCTCTATTTCATAACTTCTCAGGAGTTTGAAACATTTTATTAAGTGGCATTTAATGAATCCTGCACAGACAACAGAAGACCCTGCTAAAATAAAAAAAAGCTTAATTTCTTCCATTAATAACCACCAGAGATAAAGAGACGGAAATAAAACCTGAATGCTCCATTTTTGGAGGCAGGGGGATAGGGGGAGAAGGATAAAATTTCCAAGACTACCTCAACATGTGTCGAGCACTAAATTTGCTCCCTCTCAGAGCTATGTTAATGGAAAGCCCAAAAAGCTGACATCAGATCTGAAAAAATATGCTGTAAGAAATAAGGGGAAGTCAACATCGATTTGCCAGAGCAAATCATGCTTAATCAGCTTGATTGCCCTTTGTGATGAAACAACTGATTATGTGAACAAGGGGAGAACAGTGGATATAACAGATCTTGATTTATTAATGATTTAGAGACAGTTTGCCATAGCATCCTTGTTCTGAGGCTGAGAAAGTGTGGGCTGCATGATCCAACTGTTAGACGGGTCAAAAATTTTCTGTAGTTCTGGGCTCAGAGAGCAGCATTCCATGGCTTGATGTCCACAAGTGTCGGCTAGTAGCTAATGGAATATCTCCAGTGTCAATTTGTGGTCAATATTTTATCAGTCACATGGATGATAACACAGAATGAATCCCCATCCTTTTTGTATATGACACTAAATTAGGAGGAACGTTTGATATTGTTGAACAAACAGAAACTTCAAACTGTTCATGAATAAGTAACCAGAGAGCAGAATAATTCCATGTCTTGGTACTGTCTGGGAAGCAACTATCTGAAGAGCAAATGACATGTGGGTTACGGTGGATGCCGGGATGAAGCTGTACCAGCAGTGTATTGTGACTGAAAATAAGGCAAATTGTCTTATGAGCTGCATTAAGAGGAACACGGCTGGAAGCTTGATGGTGGTTGAGGAGATGTATGTATTTCATCAAGGCTATAACAGCATGGTCTTCATCATACTTCGCCTCACCCTGCTTTTGATGCTCAGACCACAATCTTTCTTTGATACCGGCAATTCTGTGTCTTTTTTCATGTAAGGACACAAGATCAAAGCTATCTTGAGTACCATTCCATAGCTTCCAGTTACCTCCATGGTTGAGGCATAGACATATACCTTCCTTCATCCTGATTTGCTTCTGGGAGTTCCCTCCTCTTCTCCTCTCATGCTTTCCCCTCCCTCCCCAAAGCACACAGTTAACTTCAGCTAAATACCAAAAGACACAAGAAATGTAAGACAGCTGTTCAGATGCTCAGAGAAATGACCTGAGAAGAAAGAGCCAGGTGATGCATCCCAGGAAATGGATCCTGTCCTGAAGGGAAAATGCATTCATCATCCTGATAACTTCTGCCACAGAAAAGCCATCTGGATAAACAAGGGCAGAGTTACAGTCAGTGTGCAGACCCTCATCCCTTCCTGGCCAGTTGCAGAAAGGCAGATGTGTGACACACGGCTGGGGCTGTGGGCAGAGAGGGGGGAACAAGGGAATGTGGGTGGGACACAGGCTGGGATTTCCGAGGCTAGCTAGCAAGGAGAGCATGTGCTGCACTTCCTTCATCAGATCTGTTCGCACCATGCACAAGATTCATCATTGAAACTTGGTCAATGAAGGCCTCAGACCAATATTTTTATGTGATCAGGAACCATAAGACATGCACTACTGTGGAGAACCAAGAAAAAGAGGCAAGTTGGATCCCCAGAAGTCCATCTGCAGGATTCCCAGAGCTCTAGCTTCTCTGTTGTTGAACAAGGTAAGGTGCCATAGCAGGACCCATCTTCTTCCTACAGCTCAGCCCCACTGCTACTCAGGTAACAAATTCCCACTGCAAGAGATGCTTTTAAACTGCTGAAGTCACTGGCTGGCCATGGCATTGCCTCCCTTTGCACTGCTGCCTTCCATCCCACATCCCTTCTCATTGCCTCTCTCCTGCTCCCCAATCCTTCAGCGGGAGCCAAGTGCTCTCCAGATCTTTTCCTCATGCCCTGTCTCTTCCATGAGGAAGGAAGCAGCCTGAGGTGTTTGATGGCAAGGGGAGGCAGAGAGGAAGGGTCTGCAGGAGAAGTGGGAAACTGAAATTCAGTGGAAACAATTGGGACATTGTCACAGCTTTCTACAAAGCCAGAGCAGAGGGGGAATAAATTCTTACTACAGATTCACAGGCTGACTTGAGCCTAATCAGAAAGTGATTGGGGAGCATTTTCAGCAAAGTTCCCATTTATAGCTCTAAGTAATAGGGGAAGCATTAATCAAAGAAAGCTAAATGTCTAAAGGAAGGGCAGACCTTTGAGGAAAAGCCATGTTCAGTGCTACTTTCTCAGTTTGGAAAGGGTCTACGCTGAAATCTGACTGACAGCTTGAAAAAATATACAAATCCTACAGCCCCCAAAAGCCAAGCAGGACATGTGTCATGCACAAATCTCTTTCTCTTTTGCTCCAGAGGGAAGGTTATAGGCCATGCTGAGAAGTTCTAACAAGCTGTGTGAATTCATAGACTGGGCAAATCCCTCATGTATAGTGGAATATTGTCAGAGAGAGAGGCCATTACATGAACCGGCCTGGACGTTAACTAGAATATGGCAAATCTATTGAGCAGCTGAGATAACAAGAACACATGCAAGAGAGTTAAGGGCAGAAGGAAATGGGTGTACAGTGTGTGCCATAAATTACAAAAGGAGAGTAAGCAGGGTGTGCATGAGAGACTGAGTGCTGTGAGCAAAGGTCAGGACCAGACACTAAAATGAAAAGGTACATGTGTGTTGCAGCACAAGCTGTAACCTAACCAGCTTATGGGAAAATTCACAAGGAGATGGGAAAGGAAATATTTTTTTTTATTTACTTTATTTCCCCCCTGCCAAATACTGCAGGTCACTAGACGGGACAAGCTCTGTGGATAGAAGAACTGACTCCAGAGAAAGAGTTCTTACATCCCTGCTCTTTTGCTGTCAGTTGAAGCTGAGAATCCCACAGTGTCTGCACACATCAGCATTCCCTACAGGACAGGCCCAGGATGCCCAGCTTCTGTGAGAGACAAGGTAGGGTTGTGCAAGCAGCAGGGTGCAAGGGAGCTGCGATACTGGCACTGGCTTGCAAGATCCATACAGTCCCTTACTCTATAAAATGAGATGCTATAAGTAATTCCAAACTCTCCCTTTCTTCCCACTTTCCTCTGCAGATCTGGACATTTCTGGTAAGTGATTTAAATTCCTGCTCTTACCTCATCTACCTGTACACTGAAAAAGCTGGGGATCCACCCTGAGGCTGCCAGTGTCCCACTTCGGCACTATGGCTGCAAGTTCCTGTCCCTCTTCTCAGGGGAAGAGTTGTGCAGTGGTTAGAGCAGCAACTTACACTGCAGATGTGGGCTTTAGTCTTTATTTTCACTATTTCAGTCTTCTTTGCCCTGTAACCTGCTTCCTCATTCATAAACAGGGAATAATATCACTTCCTTATTTTGAAGAGAAGAGAACAAATACTGCAAATTGTTCCGACATAGTTAGGGAAGCTGCAGAGTATTGCAGCTGTGAAATATTGTCATGTGTTTTAAACAGGGCTAGAGATGCACAGACTTTCACATATAAAATATATGCATACAGTGTTACTAACACATGAGATATTAGATCAGTCTTGCAATATTTGGAGTGTTTCTTACGTTTTCAATTTCTGTGATCTCTGAAGGGTTAGACTTTCAAAATATATCGCTATTTAAAAAGAAAAGATAGAGCTGTTCTTAGTTTTCCTAATAGAACAGTGAAAATCCTGAAAAATGCAGAAGAAAAATCCTCAGGTGCAGAACTCCAAGGAAGGAAAGCCAGCACTGTTTTCATAAGACATTATGGCAGTCTGAACTTTTGGATGAATCTAGCCTTCTTCACTCCCCTCTGCCACCCTGCTCGGTATATTTAAAATCTTCAAACATCTTTCTTTAAGATACCAGGCCTTCCCATTGTGCTGGCTTTTATTGGATTTCAGGTGCCATTCAGTCAACCCCCTCAGCTGCTTAAATTCTTGAAATGGTAGGATCATATTTCACCTGATCTGGCACTGGAAGATGTTCGCTATCTCACCCCAAAATTAATTAAACCATAAATTATCGGAATAAACATGCAGCATCCACTATCACTGAAACAGTCTGGGCTTTGTTGAGCAAACTGCTGCAAGAACAAAGCTGCCTCTTTCTCTTTCTTCCCACCCTGCACTTCTCCTCTCTTGATGTGTATCTGCAAATACAGTAAATACAGTGCCCTCCCTCTCTGTTACAAAGGGATATTCTCGTTTTGCCATTGTCTCCATTTTATGGACTCAGAAAAAATGGCAAAAACTCTCAGAGGTGAGGTCTTACAGAAGAGTATTAAACCAGAGAAGTAACTGTAGAAGTAACTAAGCCAGAAAGGAAATGTTCTCAAAAAAAAAGAGAACTTTTTGTTGTTGTTGTTTTTGTTTGTTTTGGCAGCCCTGGAAGATGCTATTTTAATTTGGCCCTTGCCTTAGTTTCTCAACTGTAAAATGAGTTTTTGTGTCTGACACTGGTGCTGACTGGTTAAAAATCCATTAAGGAGAGATGATTAGCTGATGTACCCAAGGAGAACATATAGGTATGTAGACAATTGTTAGGAACAGCTTTGTATCCACCTCAGCATGTAAAATCTATCTCCCTATAAGTCCTTCCTTTCCTATTGTCCATGAAATTTAGGCTAAGAAGCTTGGAAGATTAAAAAGCATGCTATTCAAAAATAATCCCCAATTAAACAATTGAAGGGAACGACCTAAAATAAGGATTTCTGTTTCCTATTCTGCACGTATAAGCAGTTTGGATCTGCTGAGTCTATCTTAGACTTACAGAAGGACTGCGATCCCCTAATATTTGTTTAGTTTTCTTTTCCAGTGATTTGGTTCTTCTAATTAAAAAACATTATATCTCCCTATACTTTAGAGAACTCTGCCACTTCACCAATATGATTCAGAAGAGACCTTTACCCTTATCTCCAGGGTCATCTAATCCTGTCAAATCCCATAATGAAATTGGACAGCTGCTTGGGTGGGAAACCTACAGAGAATTGCCTGGTTGCTATAGGCACTGTAACCAAAGGTGGCATTTTTATTCCTTGAATCAACTGTCAGCCAACACCCTTGCTTGGTATTCAAGTTTGCTCTGGTTTGATAGATATAAATCTGAGCTCCTGACCAGCTCTGGTCTTTAGAAATTCTCTAGTACATTCGATTGTAGCTCTGGTGCAAATGCCAGCAACCTGTCTGAATTCCAGCTCTGCTGATTTACACTCTTCTGACTCAAACTCCCCCTTCTGTTTCAATACGATGAGTACTTCAATACTCTTCTTCAGTTCTTAAGCTTCTGTCTAATGCAGACAAATGCTGTTTCTTCTCAGCCAAAATAAAGCAACTGTGGTATTTATTCAGGGGCATATTTGATGAGCGGTGCCACAGAAAAGTGAATGTGTTGTTTCTTCTGCTGGAGCCTCACATCTTTCATCCCAGGTGAAATCTGAACTCCTGTGCTATAGGATCTTGACTGCAGATTGAGATCCCCAGGGTACAGGGCCTCAGTCGTACACTTGCTGCTGCCAGGATGCTGCAGTTGGCTAAAGGGCTCAAGCCTGGAACCAGGTGTCAAGATCAAAGCGTTGCCTGACGCAGTGCATTATCACTATCATCTGCTGCCTTGCTGCTGCTCAGTCCCAAATGGTTTGCCTGCAGAGCCTCCCAGTTCTGCTAGCACAGTAAAAATGTGATGTCTTTGTGAGAAACACCAGGCTAACATAACAAGAGCAAGTTTTTCTCTACGTTTCTGTTTCCATTCCCAAGCTGAAACTTAGAAAATAACATCAGAAAGGAGGGAATGCAGAGGAGTTTTTAGCCAATATTCTCCTTGAACCTCTGGAACTAACAGTTCGTGACAGGTCTGAATTTTTGATGAAGGGTGTTGTCTACTACCTATTCCTCACCTGTTGTCATAGACAGAGTGGTGTATAACTGTGCACTGCAAAACTAGAGAACAGATTCTTGATTCCTAAGGCATTAATCAGCCCTAATTTAGACAAGAGTATTTTTCTTCACTTCAGTCTCTCCCTCTCCACAGCATCTCCTGCCAGGATGTCTTGCTGCCTGCTGAAATAAGCATGACTGAAATATCCCTCAGGATTCTCTTTGAGGTCAGGAACTCATCCTCTGGATCTTCAGTTCTTTCTAGCCCTGAAATTTGATGTTGCCAAGCGAATCTTGTTTCCCCATCCCTTTCTTCATATTTTCCAAAGTCACCTAGTCTTAGCTGCTCTCACTGGCAAGGAAAGACTCGGAGAGCAGAGTGAGAGGGGAGAGTCCTGACTGGCTTCTTTACCTTTGTAATTTCACTTTTCCTCTCTCATTCTTGATATCATTTTGTGGGTGCCCTGTGCTGTGCTACTGCCCAAGCTGGTGGCCCATCCCCACCCTGTCATCCTCAGATTACTGAGATTTTACCCGACTTGGAAAAGTAATTCAAACTTTTCTCTTTTCACCCTTGAAATACAAAGGAACTCCTCTTCTCTGATTTATTTCTTCTTTTTCTTTTTTGCTCAACTGAAGCTTCACTATTCATCCCAACTCCTGCCCATTTCATGTCTTGTTCTCATTGCAAATTCAGAACTTTCTTCCAAGAAGACCCTATCATAGATCAGCTGATATTGCATCTCTCCCACTTTCTGCTCCCAGTCACTTCATCTGTGACCTGTACATCTGCCTGTACATCTCACACACTTTCTCAGAACAAAGTTTGTCTAGAGGAAATCTTTTGACTCAGTTTTCTTCCTAAATGAAATCCCTTCCAGATCTTTCAGATCTGGAACTAGCTGGTGAGACAGGTTTTCTTCTATTCTTATTCATTGTGATTTTATTGCTTCCTTCCATTCCTCATCATGTGCTCAGTGAGCTCTTTAAGGTAGGTCACATTATTTGTCAGCACTGTCTTATTAAGGCTCTGGGTAAGACCAGGTCTCTTTGTGGAGCCAATGTCATGTGTGCCTGAACACTTCTCTGAAGCTTCTGTGCAACTACCAGGTTGGAGCGGCAGCTTCAGGACAGGTTCTCCTGCCCTCTTCTTTGCAGGAACTGTTCTTTCTTCCCTTACACAAGTATCACTCTGTAACCATATGTCACCTCTTTCCCAGACTCTCAGAATTATGTGTCTCTTACCAGATGTGGCCTTAAAATACCCTCAGCTTCTACCCTCAAACTGCTAAAGGAAAGGCTAGCTCACTCACAGGACTTGGGTTGGGTAATTCAACAGGTTGCTTTTAACAGCATGAGATGAACAGCTGATGTGCAGACAGCCTCTTTCTTGGAGTGAGAAATTAAAGTATTTTTACATTTTGCATTTCCCTAGAGATGTAGGGAAAATGATAGAGTTTCTATGCTGATTCATCTGCTTTTACAGTTTTGGGTGTTATGTTTATTTTCCCAAAGCGTTTTTTTTCTTTCCCAGACTCTCCCAGGTCCCAAGGTCGAAGCTGATGTCTGCACACTGAGTGCATCCTGTTTGTCATAGAATCATTTAATTGCCATTTAAGAGAACTTATGCAACTGACCTTTAACATGGCAGAATCTCCCTGCTGCACTTAATTCCTTATGCTGACATATGAAAAGAAAGAAAGAAAAAAAAAAAAAACTTCCTTTTGGCTAATGGGAAAGTCTTCCCACAGGGAAGATGAAAAAGGCAGGTGGGGTGAGGGAGTTGATGGAGTTTTGAGTGGCCAGTGGTTACAGAAAGGGATGGTTTGGGTGCTGCCGGCTTCTAGGGGAAGCTGAAATCACTGTTCCACAGTAAAGGAGCACAAAGGCTTTAACAAGGGGGGAGATTAATGATATTATGGGCAAACTGATCTCACTTTATTTCTAGAACTTTGTAGAGAAGTTCCACAAATTCCTTGCTTTAAAATAACCAGAAAGGATCTCCTGTCCAAAGATAATGTTCAGATTTGTTAGGAAAATTAGAGAAAAAGAGGGAGAGAGAGAAGAGAGGGTGAAAGGGAGAGCTGAGTTGCTAAATTGCTCTTTTTTGTCTGTTCTTTTTCCTTTTAACATGTGATATTGATAAATAATCATCTGGCAGTGCCTGATAGTGTCTGGCAGTGAACTTACTGTTTTGTGTTGGACCAAGAGTTATAGGATGTCGCACCCCCTTACTAACTGGATGGTCACAGTTTTCAAAGACACAGGATAACTGATACGGGGTAACAAACAAGCTCTATCACACTTTCCAGATAAACAATGAATTGTATGATATGAAGACAGCCCTGAATATCTGACACTCATGCTGTTCCTTGTGAATTAACTATGAAAATCAGCTCACAAATAACAGACTGCCCTCAAGGCAAACCGTAATGTATAAAATCTCACACTAAATAAAAACATGGCTCAAGAATTTCAAGTGACCCAGCAATACCCCTTCATTAAACTGCACTTTTTGTGTGTCACAAACACAGGAGCTGCTGAAGTCTCTGCCCTGAGGACTTTGTGGCTTCATTTCTCTTCTGTGAAGTTTTGAGATACTAACTGCAAATCAGAATCAGAGCAATGGGGTGTGGTGGACAGTAAATGAGGGTAAATGGAGTTCAACTGCTTCTCCTATGCACTAAAGGCAAGGAGACAATTCACTGGGAAAAACAAATACAAACAAGAAAAACAAATAAACAAAAAAAACCTTTCCTTCCTTCCTTACATCCACTGAATGATATGAAATGCAACTCACTGGTATCAGTGTCCCTTGTCACAACCTGTATCCCCCATAAACCCCCCAGGTTACTTTTCCTTAAAACCAGCACCACGACAGACAACTTTTCTTTGCAATACGAAGGCCTGCTGCCACCTCTCTACTTAAGGACATGTAGAGTTCGGGGGATGAAGTACACCTTTAATTAGTTGAGAAAACAATATTCTGCTGAGATTGCTGAAGACAAGGACATATGCAATGATGTTTAGTTCGTTTGTGATTTGGCCTCATGCTCTTTGAGAGAAGGACCACGTGGTCCGTTTATCATCGGTCACAAACAAACAATGTGTATTTTTAGCATCTCCTTTCAAAGAAGATAAAAAATAATTTGAGTTAGCATGACATAGGTGGGGACCTTTTATGCTTTTTTGTTTATTTAGACAATTGGGTCACAGGAAAGCACTCCTGTGAGAACCACTCTCATTCCCAGAGATCCAGGGTGGTGGAGGGGAGGGAAGGAGTTGAGATTAAAGCTAAAATAAAACATCCTGTGCAAAAAGTCATTGTCCATGTAACGCTAATTTTGAGGCGATTTAGAGGGACAGCGGAAAAGTTCAGCTTTAACTCTGCCCATTTTCATCATGTGCCTGTACCATAAAATACATTATCTGCAGGGCCTGCCTTCATCTTTGTCAGATAACAGATACATATCACTCAGTGTGGTGTGTCTTGCACTTGCTACATCTAGAGTTCATACAGGAATTCCCCACTGTGCCCTTGTACAGTTTCCAAATGGTCAGCATTTTACAACTAAATAATTTTTTTTTTAATTTTATTAATCTTTGCTTTTTCCAAAGCTGAACTTTATCCTTAGTTATTATTTTTGATAATATTTCTGTTAATCCACACTCTAACTGCACTGTGTTTCTATGCACTGTTTGTGGATTTTGAGCTAATAGCTTTAAATTTATATAGCCAAGGAGAACTGCAGCAAAGAAACTCACCAGCCATATTGTAATTATCATCTTCCCTAAATGTACTGTACCTAATTTAACTAGGAATCAAGTCACATATTAAAAATAATTGCTATTCTGGTGGTGGGACCTCTTTGTGTGTAGCAACAACCTCAGTCAGTCTGGTGCCAAGCAGATACTATTAAACTTCCATTGTCCTTAAATTCTGACTGGATAGAGAAAAGGGATGTTTTGGGGGTTGTATTTATCTAGACATGTTGCAAAAATGGCTCTCCAAAATGGGTGTGGAGGTAAACTTGCTTGGGTTTGAGTGCTGTTCACCAACAACCTGCCTAACACAGTCCTAAAATTCACGAAAGAGCACTTGGTGTAGTCAGTCTGTGCTGGGCAATGTGGTCCTTTTACTGTACTCTTAAAAGACTGGTGACATGATCCTGTTAGCAAATCTGCTTGTGGCAGCACATTAAAACTTTTATTGAGTTGCATTATTCTTCTGCTTTGGAAAAATGCCAGACAATCCCCCTTCCCCTTCCAACTTTTCAAAGCTACGATGGTTTGAGTGGAATGTACATTTAGGTCTTAGACAGCCACTACATTTACCCCAGTAGCACATGGGGCACTACCTGGCATCAGAGATCAGCTTAGGTCTCTTGTCCTTTCACCTCCCCTGTCATGGGCATGGGATAAACAGCTCCACCAGTGTTTCTGTTCCAGCTGTTCAAGGTTATCCTTCCCAACTCCTTTCCTCTCTGCCTCCTCCTCCATGTTCTGCTGCCACACATCTGGCTTCGAGCATGGAGCTACTTCTTGGATCTAGTCCCTAGCAGCTGTCTGCTGCCAGCACTTTCCCACAGAGGATAGGGATGGGATCCAAAAGGCAAGGGGAAATGGAGGACATGCTGGGAAAGTCCACAGCAGGTGGAGGTTAAGATAGAACTCAGTCTCCACAGGAGCAAAGTCTTTTTTCCTCCCCACTGCTCAGCTCCATGGACTTCTGCCTCAACATCAGGTCTCTCCCTTCCACTTCTCTATTATTTCTCAAACTATAGACTGCCATCTCCATCTCCTTTACTTCTGCATGTGCTCTTTCTTGATGCAGTCCTCTACAGCAAGTTGTCAACATAGATCATTGAAAACATCCCAATTGT
>VZSV01000018.1:4580189-4638114 GCA_013398735.1 Nothocercus julius
AGGGAAGGGAAGGGAAGGGAAGGGAAGAAATCCCATCTACTTGTCTCACCTCAATCCCCATCTTTTTTGAGCTGGTACTTTTCTAAGACACCTTTTGATACCATCTACTCTACCATTTCAGAAAGCCAGAGATATTCTAGGACTAATGACTTGTTTTTTCTTTTTTAATAAAAATTGTTTAAAAAATAGCAGATTTGTTAAAAATCACCTTTTTAAAGTCTTTTATTCACATTTCCTAAGATTCTTTATTTCTACAGCCAGAAAAGAAAACAAACAAACAAAAAAGTGATCATCTAATTGTTTTGTTCCCTCTCATGGGCCAGAGAGCCTCACGCAGTAATTCCCACTTTTATGCTTGTAATTTTGTGGTTGAACTGGCATGCAAATTTTAAGACAACTCCTTGCCTTGATGTCACCAAGTGTTTGGTGAATGTCTTGCAGTGGTTAATTATCCTCAACTGAAAGTCAGAGACTTACAGCTCATTTTCTAATTTACCTTCTGACTTCACCTGGCAACCACTACAAGTTTTGCCTTTGCTGACTAGCTCAGAAAGCTCTCCCCACCAAATACATTCTCCTACTGTGTGTTTTAAGGTTGCTATAGGAAGTGGAGCCCATTGGGCATATTCCAAAGGTACAGGACAGGTCTGTGCATTGCATAATGCTTTTGCAACATGAAGAGAGAAGGAAAAGAAAACATGCAAATGAAATGGATGAAAGAGCATGATGCACAATCAGGTTTTGTTGTTGTTTTGATTGTTTTTATTATTGTTATCATTATTGTTGGTCCTGATTCTGTTAGGTTCGTTCTGTCCTGCACTGAAGGGAGTAGGTTAGGCAGAAAGTCTTGGAATCTAGTTTTGAACTCAAACCTCATGAGTCCTTTGCCTCATCCCCACTGTGTGAGGAGTTAAGTGCAGCCCTGTGTCTTCACTATACATTAAAGACTCTATCTGCCTACCTAATCTAGTGTCTGGGATAGTTCCCACCAGCTGAGTTTATTCCCTGGAGCAAAGGTATCTTGGAAGACCGAATAAGGTCTCAAGGTGATCCTGGAGCACCTAAAAGCTTTGTAATATAGGCGCAATATTTTGAGTAGTTGGTAAAATATTGCTTGCCGGATATTGCTACCTCCCTCTGCAACTCTGGCTAGGGGCAGTGGAGGGAAGAAGGGAAAGATATTTAAAATGGGGGAAAATACATATATTTATTTGACTCTGGCCTGCTTCTCCTAGTCCATAGGGTTTGTCGCAGTCTGAATAGCACCCTCCCTTTCTGTGAGTGAGACTTTTACTATACTTTGGCTTGACTGCTATTGCTCACTTTCAGCTAAACACCAGCAACATGTCCATCTTTGGACAGTGCTAAATGGAGCCTTCTTGGCAGGTCAGCATGAGCCTCTTGAATAAAAATGGCATGTACCGTCAGGCTGAGTGGGACATGAAAATTATGGATGGGAAAAACATGGAGCAACTCAATATACTTAAAATATATACTTATATATATATATCCATCTCTAAAGCAACGTATCCTTTAGGTGGCATCAGCAAATCTGCAGCTTGGACATCAGGAAAATTAAAGCTGTGTGTAGCTTTAGCTGTTCATAGGTAGTAATAGGTCCAGTCAACTGGGAATGGCTTGCACAACTCAGGTTCGAGGACAGTGGGATGAGCAAAAGGCCAAGGGAGATCACAGACCAGGCCGCTATGCATGGACAAAGCTACTTGATTTTAGGGGTTGTGTCTGATCCGTGGTGATATTGTCGATGCACATGGTGGTCAGCTCCAGAGAGGGAGATGAAAGCAGTCATTGCACAGCCTGGAAAGGATCATGCATTGACCACTCTGTGTGCCAGGCACTCAGCTCACTGTAATGGGCCACGGCTCTGCATGCGTGAAGATAGGGACAAGAACAACTTAGAGGAAGTTAAAAGCAGTGACTTCCCCCCCCCATACACACCCTCATCCTAGTTCATCCTGGATTGGGTCCACACCATGTTGTGGTGGTGGATCTAGATTTGTTTTGACTCTAATCTATTGTTTGTAGCATGACCTGAAGCCTTAATGACCATTTCCTATTGAACTATCTCAAAGTTTCCCAATTAAACTGGACAGCAGGTAAACAGGAGGAAGAAAGCTGTAACAGAGAGCCTTGCCAAAGCTCTGCTGGATCATCCAGTGAGTACTGGAGAACTTGGCAGGAGAAGAGTCACAGGGTTGGATCAAGACTATTCATTTTTAGCTAACTACTCCTGACATTTCTCTTCTCACACAGATGCACAGCATTCAAGGATTTTGCCAGCAGTTCTTCTGTGCAAGTTTGCATTTCACTCTTCAACTGTTCATTGACACAAATCTTGAAAGGGAAAAATCTTTAACTTAAACATTCTTAAGTGGAGGAGTTAGAGAAAAGAAAATATACAAATACAACAACTATGACCCACAGAACCTACAGGGGCTGTGGAAGACGGAAGGGTGTGCTTGAGTAAATGCTAAGATGTCATTTGGCCAGACACTTCCACCTCCAAGGTCACGTAAGTGTTTTGACTGAATAATAAAATGTTGTGCGTCCCATTCTGGAACCTGGGAGGACTGGGAAACAGCAGGGGTAGAGGAGTAACAGTAAGGGAGGTAAAAGGGGCGTGAGTTGTAGGAGAGCAAATCAGTCCTTATTGCACTAAATTCTGTGGCGTCTGATCACACAAATATTTCCAGATCCTGGCAGAGTATATGATCATTCGAAGACTAATCCCACTTCTATTTATCTTTTTTTAATTGTTGGATGTTGCTGCCTGTTCTTCCAGCCACTGCAGGGGAGAGAAACAAAAAGCCAGAATCACTTATGTTGAACTCTGTCTTCCCAAAATTTTGCTGCTGCTGTCTCAACTTGGAAGGGAAGATGTTTAGGGCAGGAGAAGTAATTGTAAGAGGAAATCTTCCAAAGAAGAACACTGTTCTTTCCACATAGGATCTAAAGAAACTAATCACAAAGTGACAAGAATTTTTCTAACAGTATCTCAAAAGGAAAGATCAAACCTACACTCTTCTAAAATACCCTTTGCCTTAAAAAACAAACCAAACAAAAAGACCCTAAACCCTATGTGATGTGGCAGTGGAGCATTCTTTTGTGTCACCAGCTCTTTGCCTCATAAAGATAGGCAGAAGTTTCTAAACTATAAACCTGAGAAATGCATCTTCCCTTTGCAATGCTAGGTATTCAGGATGCAGAGAACTTTCTAAACTTTTGGGTCCTACAGTACTCCCTAAAGGGTGAAACTTGATGTATCTGTAATCACGGAGGACGAAGTTGTCTTCTTAAATTGTGACTGTTTATCCAAACTGAAAAGTCAGTATGAAGCCTCTGTGCATGCAAGTACTATTGCACGTTATCTCTAGAGTACAACTGAAACTAAAACCCCAGCAGAAACCAGACTCCTGTTCAACTTAGAACCAGACCCCAAGGTCTTCAGAGGGTTCCATCCCCTCTGGGAACTGGACACAGCTGGAAAACATCTTTACTTCTTTATGGCTCTTTGGAAGACACCCCAAGCAAGCAGCTGTGCTATTATCCCACTTTGATTCCAAAGACAAGATTTCTGAACTGAGAAAAAAAGAATCCTTACCTGGTAGAGGTGATTCTTCCACATGGAGAAATGTCAGAGGCACTGACTAACTTTCTGTCACTGTTGTGCAGACTGTAGCTGCTCAGTTACCATCTGGGTGAAAATTCAGTTGCTACTCAGTGCACCATGCTTAAGGCCTGGGGTGCTGAAATTTCACAATGGGCTCCACATTTGGGAGACCTAATTGTAGTAACAGGCCATAGCAATCTACAGGTTGAAGAATATCAGAATTAGATACTGGAATTGGAAGAGGGGCTGTCATTCCCTGCATCCCTGTAAAGCACCAAGCACAATCTGAGGGCACCCTTTAAGAGTTCCCATGAAATAAATATTGTTGTTAGTTTAAGCTCCAGGCCACCGCACAGCGTTCTCCTCTCTCCCTGACTCTCTCTGGAGTCTGGTTCATCCACCACATGCATTTTTTTGCACAGCCTGAACTTGCTTGCTAGAGGTCAAACGCTGATGCTTTTATTTCTGCCTCAGCCCTCCTGACTGAACAAAGAATAAATATTTGCTTAAAATTAAGCCCATTTTGGTCTGGAACTTCAGGCACAAAACAGCTTGGACGCTATGCAAAAAAGGATCCAGAATGCCTTATGCCGGCTCTCCCTCCTCACCCCCTCCTTCCCCCCCACCTCCCCCAAGCATCACCCTGGGATTCCAAAAAGACGCAAAGTATTTTGCACAATATTTGAAAATAAATATTGCTCATCCTTGAGTTGATAGTTTGGAGCCCAAATGGGCTCAGGATTTATAACGGAAAGAGTGATGCAAGCTTAACGCTATGTGAGCCATGTGCTGTTACCATCCAGCAACCAGCTCCCACCCAGTCTCCTTGCATGAATGGTCATTTTCTTCCAAAATACTCCAAGGACCCAAGACACTTCTGATTAACCCTTTTCTGAAGGGTTTCAGACCCCAACAGAGATCATTACTGTGCCTAGTTGGACTAGCAAGTAACAGGTAATACTTTATTTTTGTTCTTTAGATACCTCCTTGTCTGGAAGGGATTGCCTTTTTTTCCTAGCGCAAAGATGTTTCTCTGAGATCAAGCCAAGGCTGCAATAAAGATCTAGAGAAGAGATGTGATGGGATACTATTATTAACTTAGAAGGGGGAGGAGACATAGAATAGTCATCCATCACTCCTAGCCCCCTCTGAACGGAGCTATCATGGCTCACCCACAGGCCTAATAATCTTCATGATTTTGAAAAAGAAACATCCCACAAGGAAAAGAGTCAGAGAAGATGGAGATATTGAACAAACTGATCTATAAAGATAATTCGTTCCATGTTTCTGCACTTTTGACTTGCTCAGTGCTTTGACTCATGATAGCAGAATAATGCCAAGGTGTTATGGACTGGAAATGAAGATCCACGCAGATAGGGACTTGGCTGGGACTTGAGCAATTACCTAAGCTGGCTGCACCTGAACATAAGGACTCCTGAGATACCGTGCTGCACCGACCAGCCTCATCTGAGTGCTCCTGCCCTCATGGTTGTGCCCCAGCTGTGCCCAGACGCTGTGTGCATGCACACAAACTGCAGAGAGAGCAGGGTGGCTACCGGCCCTGCGCAATCCCCTGCCCTCGCTCCCCTCTCCGCTCTGCCCTGAGCCCAGCCAGCCCATTGCTCATGGCAAGGTTGACCACGAAGACAAGGGGAGGGAAAGCAAAGGCAGCAGCAGTTCAAGGCAGCAGGGCTGCGAGCGAAGCTCCGTGTCACGCCAGAGAGGCACATGACCATGACGATGTACCAATTATCTTTTATAAATAGCTGTGAGCAGATGTTCAGCCGGCAAGTGGCTGTGTCAGTTGAAGCCATTACAGCTTGCAGATGCTTGGCGCAGCTCCCCAGCCAAAGATTACCTCTCCCGCAGCTCTGCTGGCAGTCAGCTCCGCTTCGCGCAAAAGTCAGCTGGATTAGCTCACACCACCTGGATCAGCTGCTTTGCGCAGAGCTGGCTGACGCCGTGCCGGAGCAGATGAGGGAGTGCTCGTGTGATCCTCTCTGCCAGTAGCCATCGGGGCCAGCCACTTCCAGGCAGTCCAAGGAGGTCTGGAAGAGGGTGCCTGGCCTCACACTGACCTACGTGTGCACATGGGAAGACGTGTGTGTGTTTTACGTGTTCAAAAAGAAGGCCCTGCTGTAAGGAGTTAGGACATATAGCCAGAAGATTTAATTCAGATATCAACTTTCTGGTGATTTCAGGGCCTCCTATAACCTTCATTCTTCTTCTATCCTCTTCATCCATCACATTATCTTAGTCTGGATTGTAATTCTTGTGCAGGAATTGCCCTTTTAATGTGACTTGCGCAGCACCTAACCCAATGGCTGACCACTTACAAAACTATAATGGCAGACTAAAAAAAAATGAGCACTTTCACAAGGAGGCCATTTGGAGTTAACGTTTATCCTGACGTATCGCCTTATTCAGTACCTTTAACTGCTCCCATAGTATACCAGATAGCAGCAGTTTGATCACACACCTCCATTTCTTTTGTCCCGCACACATCCATTTTTAACCCACATGTACAGAAACAGTGGACCAATGATAGGAACATATGTTTTTTCTCCTGCTCTGCTGGCACGTCTATGGTAAGACACACAGATGTGGGGAAACATACACTGATTTAAACAAAACCTGCAAAGTGCCAGAGCACGCAGAGATCTGCTCCCCTGTCTCCAGTCCCAATATGGAACAGACAAGCTAGAAAAACTGCAAGTTGAGAAGGATCTTGGGATTTCTTTCTCTCCCCACTTTTATCTCTCTTTATCTTCTTTTTACTAGGCCTGTTAAATATTCTAGCAAAGTTGGTATCACTTGCCCCTGGCTGGACTCATATCATAGCTATATAATTCCTGCTCCCTAGCCTAGGCAGTGCATTTTTCACTTTTGTTAAACCTGGAATCCAAATATAATTAACACAAAAATTATAATAAAAAAATCTTGAGACAACTGAACTCAGGATTACAAAAGAGGAGAAGTGATTGACAGCTGAAGAGGAAAAGAAAATAAATGGTATGATTAGCTTCCTTCTGTTTCATCCACTCACCTACTGGGTGTGGATTTGTGAAAAATCACACATGATATCTGTATGGATGCTGGGTCCAAAGCAAAATATAAACTTGCACATACAAAGGAGAGAGATCCTATCTCTACTGATGAGTTCCCTGGGAGAGAACTTGGAAGCCTAAGCCAAGTCTCACAGAGCAGCGAGTGCCTGACATGCATCCAAAAGGCATGAGGATATTGACTTGCCCAGTGCTACGTTTGCAAGCTGGAGCTCTTCTCCAAGACATTAACTGTTACCCCAGCACTTTGGGGAGACCTAAAGCGAGTCAAACTTGCCTTGAAGGTGAATATAGATATAGAAGAATTGTTCTGCATTGACACGTGAAACAGCATTTTGTCATGGCATGCAACAGATGAACCAGGCTGCTATGAAAGGAGTGAAGGAAATTGCTTTTAATAGATCCCATGAACCAGGGCCCTGCTGGCTAGCACATTCTCAGTTACATGTCTTCTCTCCCAGTATGGGACACTGTGTTTTCAGTGGCCCAGTCAGTCGTGCCTGACCAGTGGTATGCAGACTAAAGGAACAGGACAGACCATTGCACCATTTACAGACTGATAGGCTAAGCTTTTGCTTAGCAATGAACTTTTTGCTTATGCACTAGTGCATACATATTTTCCTCCTGTCACAACTGCATGATGTCTGAGGCCGCATGGGGCACCCGTGTATGTTTACAGGATCCCTCCTGCTCAGCACTTCTTTCATAAACACGGCACTCAACAAAAAAAGAAAGCAACTCCACACAGAGATTGTGCTGAAAATCTGCGGTCTCAGATGATCCTTGCTCTTAGGGCCTGTTCTGCTACTTGAAAAAAAAAAAAAAAAAATCTAGGATCACTCTGAAGCCACCTCCTAAAGGTGGCGAAATTAATGCAGCTAGCTTGTCTATGGGGAACCTTCCTACACGGGCACTCTCTGAAAGCTGGACAGGATTGTGATTTGCATTCCAGGGAAGTCTTCTGACTTTAGCCACAGGAAAAAAAAAAAAAAAAGCAATTAGAAAGAGGACAGCCTTCCCCTGACACACTTCCCTTGGAAATGTGTGTCCTATGCTATTTGAGCCATGAGCCCCTTAGAAGAGAAAGGCTCCAGGTTGTGGGCACATGATCTCTATTAGATCCACCCGTGAGCAGAGCTGCTTGTCTGAAAGTTCCCCAACCTGTGTCTAGTCCAACAGGACTAGGTTTCAAAGACCTTGTTATTTAAGTAGTTAACTAATCCAGTTTATGATGACTCAAATGGGTAAGGGAGCACACAATGGGAGACATTCTGTTGGCAGGAGAGGTGTGATAAGTATGAGGGGGAAATAATTTCTCCCATCAGCACAGTTGTTGGCAGGGGGCACATCTGTCTGCACCATTAATCTCGATGGAGAATGTCAGTGGGGTGCTGTGGGGAGGAAGCACTTCACTTCTCTGAAAGGGGGGAGATTATCTACTGCATCTTCCGGCCCTGGGTGAATTGTAGTTTTCAGCCGGCAGCGCCCTCAGAGAGCAGATTTATTCTGCGCCTGCAGAGGAAGGAACAGAGAAGAACCTGGGAACTTGCGGTTGAAACCAGGGCGAACTTTCAAGACAGTCTTGCCCTGACAAGCTCTTGGAACTAGTTGATAGGGGTGGTTCTGTGGCGGGGGCCACCTGCCCTCCAGGAATTGGGCTTAAAGTAGCGTTCAGTGTACATAAAGCAGCCGTGTCCGAACCGCCTGGCGAAGACCGCAGGGGAGGTGATCCTATACGTGCCACGGCACGTAACACTGATGCAACTGCCCCAGCCCAGCACGCCAGCTCCGAGGAGAGCGGGGCTCATGATGGGGGTGCCACCTGCCGCCTGCCTGCCCGCCTGCCTGGAAGCCAGACCCGCAGCGATCAGCCTCTGCAGTTGCTCTTCTGCAACTAAAGCTAGGCTGCTGGAGCTGTCAATCTAGGCCCTTTCATGAGCAATAAATTCACAGTAAAAACAGTGGAAACAAAGTTCTTCTAAATCTGCTTAAATTTGCAACCTAAAATAAAAAAGAAATAAAAAAAGGAAGAAAAATGAAGAGGCTTAGTTTAAGAAGAGTTTTTGCTGTCACTTCACTATACTGGCCAAAAATGCTCTAAAGATATGCTTTCTAGAGATGCAGACCTTCAAGGCCGTAGAAAGGCTGCAGGCTCCAAATAATAAGCAATGATATGATCAAACAAGCTGCTCATGGCCATAATTTGCATAGCTTATGCTTGGAAGATCCTCACAATACAAGGTTTCCAGAGGTTTGCCTCAAATTACCCTGCTTACCCCTGTACAGGAGTGGAAACTGAAATACTGAGTATGTACCAGAAGTACACACAGCTGCTTTTTGTTTTTTCACATATAACAAACAGGTTGTGAGACCTGCAGCAGAGTGCAGCTTTTTTGAATTCCTGGTCTCTGCATGACTTGCAACTTCTCTCTGGTGCTAGCACAAAAAAAATTCAGCTACGATCATGCAGTGCTGGGCCCAAGCCACTCCTGTTCTGACAGGATAACTGGGTTTTACATCTTGAGGTTCCTGAATACAGCCGCGCTACTCACACCAGGCAGCCTGTCCCCCTGCTACTCCCTGTTGCTCTGTGGCCTTGTTGCCTTAATTAGGACTTGTTCAGAGATTGCTGGCCTGCCTTTTTGTTGCTGGGTGGAGATATGCTGTGAGCTTTTTTGGGGGTTGATTTTTTCCCTCTTTCTTTCAAATGAAATTGCAACAGTGACCGTCTCATGTTGTTCCACAGGGCTTCCCTTTTAAAGAAAACTCATCAGCATTGCTAATATAATCACTCAGCAATGCCATGACAAAATGGGAGTAAATGAATAACCACAGTCTTTTCAACACATCTTTCTGTGCAAACAGATGTTTAGAAAAGAGTGTAATATGCTGCAGGAAGAAGTGTCAGCAAGTGATAACGTCTGAGCAATTGGGGCCTGGAGTCTTATACTAATGGTAAGACCACCGTGTCCTATGAGGAGAAACAGAGATGAACTTTATTCCTGAAAACTGAAGTCCTAAATCTTTGACATCATTTACTCCCTGATCCTGAACAATTTCCAGGCAGCTGTGACACCTCACCATCCCTCCTGCAGCTGTGATGGCAGTGACCTACAGTAGTGACAGCAGTGATTCAGTTTGTGTATCCACTTACGAGCTTTCAAAGGCATTGAGTCTGGTCAGAAGTGTCACATGAATGGGTTGCACTATGGCAGAGATTAACTATTTTACTGTAGTGACTTTTCATGGCCCTCTTAAGAATAATCCATGGATTCCAGGATGGACAACCATGGACCTGCACTTTTAGTAGCAGAGCTTCTGCATGGCCTTAGCATTTGCTGTGAAACAGACATGATGAACCACTCCAAAGGAAGGAATGAAGTGCTTCTATGAGTGTTATCAACTTCCTGTGTATGAATTGCCTAGGTCAAAAGCACCATGGAGAGAAAGGAGGAATGAACCACAATCCAGTCCATCTAATGCAGCTATTTCCCCTGTGTCTGAAGTATTCAAGCATTTCACAGTGATCGTCTGTAAGATATTTTCCCCCTTAGGAGGCATTGTTGTTATAATGCCATTTTACAGAGGCCAATTAAAGCATAACTCATACTCTTCAGTGTTTCTCCCTGCCCTAAGTTTAGATATCTATCATACAGATATACTGCAAGCTAAGCAAGTCACCCACGTTCGTTTGTAAGAAGTGAAGTCATTTAAAGAAGGTGATGCCCATGTCCAAACACTTAGACATGCCTAACCAGTTCCGGAATCATTCCCCAGAGATCTCTTCATTGGCCTCATAACATTTTTTTAAAACCTTCTTGTTAATGCATCTTCCTGTTCAAAGAACTGATATTTGTTAAATGGGATATGGAGCACCTCTGCTCACTGCTGCTAGAACAGGAACATCTAGATGTATCTTACATCCAAGATAGAAGAATCCTTTGGGAAGGTCAGTATTCTAGATATGCAATGTAATGGTGGGAATGTTGTTAATGAACCAAAAGAAGTTCTAAGAAGGAAAGTTAAGATGAAAGGATATTTGCTTATTTTAACTATGTTTTCACAGGGTCAAAGTAACACACCCATGAATCCCTGGTGTGTTCATATGCCTCTATGTTAGAGTCAGAAAAGATAAGGTGGTGCCAATATTCCCACTATGTGTCTTCATTTTCAAATTAAATTAAAATTTAAGTTACAATTTAAGGTTTTCTATGTTAGCCATGAATAAAAGCACTCTGGAAGACACTTGGGCAGATGGCATGTGAATTGCGATTGAATTTGGTTCATTTTGTTTCTCATTTACATTTTTTGACATATTTTTTCTTAAAAAGAAGAAACACAAGACCCAAAACATTATGACGCAAAAGCATTACTATGGGCTACAAGACCACTTAGCAAGAGAGAAAAATAATGATGTGTAAATACCTGAAGATCATCCAAGAGGAAAGATCAGTCATTCAGGGAGGTCCAGGGTGGAGAGGAGCTAATGCAAGATGTGGAGAAGAGAACTAAGAGCAATGGGATGAGACTGAGCAAAGGAAAAATTAGCTTGAGGAAAACTTTCCTAAGAGTAGATTGGTCTCCTAAGGGAGGCGATGGAAACCTGATTGAGTCACTGAACCCTGGACTAGTCCAAGTTCTGAAGAACATGGTGCAATGAGCTATCCCTCATGGGCAGAGAAAAAGCCTCTGTGCTTTGTTGGAGATTTCCATTCCTCACTTGGATGATTCAATTCAAAGTGTGAGATGAATTTAAAATCAGTGGGTATACTTCTTGAGTAACACATGCTAGGACACATATCTATTTCTGCTAAGAGAAGAAGACATCATTGTCTAGATAGGAGTTACATTTTGCCTGCTCCCCGGGCTTGCAGAAATCATCAGTCTTGAAGCCACCTCTATCCTTCAACAGAAAAGCAATGCAAGAAAACCTACCTTCCCTCCTTCTTGCTGTGAGAACCATTCACGAGAATGTTTACTGTGCAAAGGAAGCTGCTTGTGTGAAATCAGAACCTTTCTTAAAAATCCTTCATTTTTCAGGCTGTTATATGAATAGCTGAAAGATCTCCTCTTAGCCATAGTCTCAAGTTTTGTTAAAGAGAAGTCAGCTCTACTTACATAACCCAGATGAACCGTATTTTGACTGACCCTTATGTTGTTAATTCACATAGATGCTCTAGGCAATTTATTCCAAGACTGATTCTATTCCTGTACTTTTTCTAGATGGAAGGAAAAGTCTCCTTTTTTCTGATGTCTCCACTCCACTTTAGCCAGTATGAAAACTGGACCCAATATAGGGCTTTCACTTCCCTCCTCCCCTTTCATTTTTCATCCAGCTTCTTGGAAGACATCGCTCCAGCTGCTCTCTTCTTCCCACCGGTGCAGAGAACCGATGGAAACAATTGCGCATTTGCACCGGATAGATGTACTCATTAACCCCATCACTGAACAAGGAGAGTCCAGCCTCTTCAGGAGATACACCTCTCATTTATTGCACCTCTCACTTAATTCTTCTACACCACAGCAATTCTCTGGGGCCCGAATTGGATCAGCATTCCACTAAAGATAGACACAACAAACACTATTTTTCAGCGGAGGAACTTGGTCACACAGAACATTCTGTGCTATGAGGGGCTGCCTGGAGGCTGGGATGTCAAGACTAGATTTGCCATCTGCACACAAAGCAAAACCAGGAATGTAACTTTAAATGGAGCTCTAAGTAACAACTCCAGACACTGTATGCTCCAGTATACTAAAGGGCTTAGGACCTTGATGCTGTAGAACTACGCAACTTGTTATGCAAGTGGCATCTCCAGAGGGGCTGCCATAGGTAAGGAAGAGAGGTGAGTCAAGGAGTATGTCATGATCACACCCATCACTGTAGTCTAAGCCTGAAGACTGAGTCTCAAACAGCCTAATCTTACATAGAAATCAAAGGGCTAACTTAAGTTATTCCACACAGAGGATTGAGTGCAAGGGCAACCCAGCTCACAGAGCTTTCTCCAGACCTTCTCTGAAATCCAAGTTGAACTTGGCCTGTTTGTTTCCATGAGGAGAGCATCTGTATGTCTTTTTGCATATCTCCCAGCAACAATGATATAAATAAAATTCAACACAGCTCTAGCCTGTCCTGACAACTTGTCCTGCCCTTTCCTACAGGGGGGGCTTATTCCGTGTAATACTACTTATATCAACATGGAAACTTTGGATTTTTTTTTCTTTTTGGTGTGCGTCCTTTCTTTTTAAATCTTGGCAAGGAAGCAGGAAAAGCTTTACCAAGTTAATGATTAATGCAAGGAATCACATCCTCACATATTGAACAAATAAATATAAGCTAATATAAATAGGAAAATACTCTTGGAATTTGTCAGTCAGTGGTCTTATTATCTTGAGCTCCAAAGCCAAAATTGCAGACTATAGTTTACAGATGCTTTCCTCCCTGCTTCTTTTTCTCTTTTTTTTTTTTGCTTTTTTCCTTTTCTTTTTATTCTTCTTTCCTTCTTTATTTTATTTTTTTTTTTAAGACAGCACAAAGGGGCTTGTGGCTTCCTTGCTAGGAATTGTTCCTTTAACAGAAAATTCATTCTCTTTTTCAAATGAGTTTGTCAAATGTTAGTGAAAAGGTTACTAGTAAATATTCATTAAAATCATTTATAGGTTTTTGAGGGTGTGTGAAAGCTGCTTAGACTGCAGTTCACAGAACTTCTGCCCCATCAGAGACCCAGGAAAGACACCACTTTCTCTTGAAAAGCCCCATGTGAGAAAAAAAGAATGGAAGAAGAAAGCCAGGACACAGAGAAGAATGTAAAAGGATGCAATGCTTTTATCCTTTTCATCTGATACCCTAAATTGGGAGGAAATTACAGCCTAGTCTTAGGTGCTGAACTATCAGTGACAAGGACATGAGGGCTGGGCTCATTCATATATCAGTACAAGAAGAGACTCTTCCCCAAACCATACTTTTTTTTTTTTTTTTTTTTTTCTGATGTAGCTCTCCAGGTAGATGATGGATTTCTCTCAAGCATCTTTTCCCCAGCTTTCAAATGACAGTGATCTTACTTAGGGACTACTTGGAGTCTTCACTGAGGTTCTAAGTCAGAAGAGGTTCTGGAGAGGTGGGCATATTTGTCAGTATACAGCTATTCAGCATATGGGATCAGACCTTCAGGTTTTGATTAGTGCTATAGAAGCAGAAGGTACCGTGACAGCCAACATTTGTGAAAGACTTTAGATTTTCAATTTGCAGCTCTGTGGTCTTTCTTCTTTACTGTATGAACTTTAGCAAGGCAGAAACTGGTGAACCTGTTTCTACTTTAGGGTTCACAAATGTGAACTTTGTTATCTCTTATCTCTCTCCAGATAATTAATTCCCTCAGAATTATTAAAGAAAAAAAAAGAAAAAAAAAACCTCAGACTACTGGACTACTGAGTGTTCAGCAGAGAAATACTATCAGAGAACTTGTCTACAGGGGATGTATTCATGGGGTTCTCCCTGCTTTACTGCCTTGACCCCGGGAGCTGCAGTTCAGTAAGAAGGACCTCTGCTTGCAAGTCCCTCCAGGATCCTGTATGAAAAGAGCGTGATAGCTCTCAGCTTCCTTCTTTCTGGGCCAATTGTCAAGGTCACAGAAAACTCCCAGTACAGTTCGCAACCTCTTGTTAGAAATCTCAGCTGAGAGGCCATGTGAACCACTGTCTAAGACTGCAAAAAAATGAGCCTGTTTCAAAGTTCAAAGGGCAAGAAAAACAAAGAACCTTTGCTAATTCCCAATATTTCTGCTGACTCATCATCCAAACCACTGGAAACTTCTCCCTGATTGGGAGAAATGTGTCCAAATACAAGGCCTGGATTTGGCCACACTTCTCTGTAACAAGTTTTGTAACCAGACCTCAAGTCTAAACTTGGCCCCAAGCCAATATTCACAGAACTTAATGAAACCCTTCTTTGATTGTTTAATATAGCCCAAGAACTACAGCAGAGCTAGATGCAGCCATGGGTTTGGAAGGAAGAGCAGGGATGGGAATATCATGGACCAAAGAGTACACACCACATTAGGAGATATTATTGAGGGGACAAGGAACAAGAATTCAGAGTCACAGCAGTTTAGATTCAGGGAAAACCCAAAGATCTGCCTCAGCTAGGGACTCAGCCTTTCTTTCCCTCACAGATGGTTCAGAGGCTCACTGCAAGAGCCAAGTCTCCTCAAATTCTGGATTGGATTGTGTGGGTTCAGCCCATCTCTGAGAACTTCACTCCAACCTCAAGCTCTGGAAGAATTCCACATCAGTAGTTTTACTTACTCAGTGCTGTTTCTTCACTTCCTTGATAGCCCCTTCCCAAAAGCTTTCCAATTGTTTTAAGAGGCTGTGCCGCTGGGGTTGGCCACATAATCAATTTAACATCTCCAAGCTTGGCTGACTTTGATAAAGAGGATTTAGGGGTTTAATTTGAGCCCTCATATTTTTGAGGGGACGTTATACTTAGGAAACTTTCTGCATTGCACTTCAGCATGGATTAGTTGTTCTGCTTCCTATAAAACCTTATGTCTGCCAGCTAGCCTAGGATTAGAACTAAAACGGAGTGTGTAGATCCCATTGCCACAAATAGAGCTTCTGCAATAGGGCTGCTTTGTTTGGGATATGAGCCAAAGTTATAAATATTGAGGACCTGAATTTTCAGCCCATTGCAGTTGCAGTGTATATATATATATATATATATATATACACACACATATATATATAAAATATATATAGAAAGAATGTATACTTATGTGTAAGTTTCTGTATGTATGAACTTTTTATATATGTAGACACACAGACACACAGACACACACACACACATACATGTTTCTATGAGCGTGGTACTTCACAGATATGGCCACCCTGAATGCACAGAAGCAAACTTCTTGTGTTGTTACCTGAAAACTTCAAATGCCAGCACAGAGCTTTCCTACTATTAGTTAAGTTTGGGGACAAAAAAATATATATTTTTTCCCTCCTCAATGTGATAGACTTGATGTTTTTAACTAAGAAAGGACAGATCAGTTTTGAGAAACAATCACAGGCTAAGACTACCTGGAGATCTGCTTGAAAAAAAAAAAAAAATGCTTTCAGTTTTTATAGTTTGAAATGGTACCGGTATTGAGTAATTGTGCTTGTTTGCTTTCCTGAGGGGAGGGTCTTCCTTGGGAATACAGAAAGAAAATGTCAGTCAGACTAGTCAGCTTTTTCTCAAAGCATCTCTGGCTTGTTTGTAGACCTTGGTTAAATCTCAAAAGGGGCACAGCTGTTCCTGGTACTAACCGCCAATCTCCTTTTTAAATGAGCAACAGTAATTCTCTGTGTTAGTTATGTTATTGCTCATGAAAGATGGTGAATGGGCTGTTTGCCAGTGGAGGTCCGCAGGCATGAAGACTAATGGTGCAAACAGCATGTCTAGAAGAATCGAGCGACTGAACCATCCTCAGTGAGGAGTAAGAGCCATCATGTGTCCCTGGTCATGGACTGCCTGTGATGTGGCTAACTTAGCAGCAAAATGGTCCTGAGGGATTCAGTACTGAAGGTGGGAAAGGCAGGACCAGCACGGAGAAGCGCAAAACCTCTGTTTCTGACAGTCTCTGAGTCTCGTGGCTGCTCTGAGTCGCTGCAGGCACCGCACAGACCAGCTGAGAAGCAGAAATAGTCTCCACCCCTCTGAATTTCCACTGTCCAGAACAGAACTGAAGTAGGGAGCATTTCCCAGCGTTCTACTGCTACAGCCTTGAAAGGAAGGACGTGGAGACAATGCATGAGAAAAAAAAAACAAAACAGCAACCTCAGCAGTTGCTGCAATCAAGAGCTCACCCCTAGCCAAACCTCACCTTTTCTCATAGAGCACAAGAGTTCAAAAACCCTGCTATTGAAAACCTTCAGCACAGGTGGAATGGCACAAAGACAAACTGCTTTTCATTTATAAGCCCACAGGTGCAACACGTACGAACCCCAGGCCAAGCTGCGAACCCCACCGCGTCGGGTATCATGTAGGCAGATCGGAGCAAAAATGGCTATGCCTGCCACAGAAGGTTTATGAATCTGAAAGAATATTCCATGCATCTGTCTTAAATCTGCCTGCTTCTTGCTGTGTGGGTCACCCTCATGCCAAGTTTTCCTTGTAAATCAGGAGCAAAAAATATACTCCAGGCTTGGTGCCATGCAGTGAAAACACATGTCTTGTCTGTACATAATTGTACAGAAACTGGAGCCTTCTATTTTCCGTGAGAACAGGGCCCTGACAATCAAATCCTGTCTTTCTGAGACACTTATCTGGCATCTCCTCAATTAGTTTCTGAAGATTTCATAGATCTGACTTGCACTTACCTTTCCTAAACTCCTTCAAATTCTAAGTGATGTTCATTTTACACTGATGATTTCTTTTCCATGTGTATGCTATTTTATTCTTTTCCTCAAAAAAATGCTTATTAACTTCAATTAACAGAGCTCATGTTTTATCTAGTTAAAAAAAAAAGTCTGACATCTCAAAAATTATTCCTGTTTTTGTTCTGAAATGTTACACAGTTGTAGCTATATTTAACTTTTAGTAACTAAAGATAATACTTTTCTCTTACCCTCACCTTTTTCCAAACCTTAAAAGTTAAACAAAATAGCTTCTTTTGGACTGGTTGTAGCATATATCTTTGATCTCAAAATAAAACAAACATTTTTGTTGTTGTTCACCCTTTACTAGAAACATTTCAGCTGGATCCCAAACTACATATTTTTTAAGTAGACTTTTAAGATTGGCTAATGAACCAGGAACTTTTTGAATCCTGTTATCGCCTGTTGTATAAATAAAGATTACGGCAGAGATGCATTCAATTCCTTACCTGTGGCCATGCAGGGCACTGGTAACAGAGAACTGAATGGAGACCTCCCAGTTCTGGGCTACTGAGTTAAGATGCACTCATCAGGTCTCACCCTGCTCTTCAAAGCCTCTCCAATTATGTCCTCACTCCACAACTGAGGTGAAATTCTTTTCAGAACTCACCCTATGAACTGGACTGTAAGAACTGTTGCCAAGATTTTTTTCATATTTAGAGTGTTTTTTTTTTTTTGCTTTTTTTTTTTCGGGAAGTAATTTTTCACAGAACTAGGATACAGTCTTTTTTTGTGCATATTTTCTGTTTCTGCTTTTTTTCACTTTAAATCTGGAAGATCTCGGATTTGAAAGGAGTATTTTTTCTTCTGCTAGAAACGGGTAGAGGTCTGACAAGCTTGGCCTTGCCATCTGCCCCCTTAGTGAAAGCTCTTGCCTGTCTGCCTTAATCCACAAAGAAGACCTTTTACCTCTCCCCGCCTCGGTCACATGAGAGTTGGGGCCTGTCACTGCACATCTAGCAGAGATGCCTGATTCTAGCTCCGTTAGGACCACATTCACAAAGGTGTAACCTGCAGAAGTCAGGGCCCTAAGTATACTCAGTGTGCCTAAATACCTTGGTGTAGCTGGACCCAGCAAAGCTGCTGCATCCACATTGTAGTTGCTCTGTTCCATGTCCTGAGCGACTCCTTGCTGACTCTTCCTGCCCTGCAGAGGGAAATTAAATTCTCCATGAGAGCAGGGAAATCCCCGGAAGGGCCTTGAACCGCATTCTTCGAGGTGCAGGCAACACTTTGCACCGTGCTCTGTTCGGAGCACATGCGTGCACATGCACACAGTAATTTGCTTCTCAGCCCTCTGCTCCAGTCATCCCCAGGAGCAGCCATCAGAGTTTATTCTGCAGCGACTCTATTCAGTGGTTAAAAAATGGCTCTCCAGGCCCCACTTTGCCTTCCCTCTGGGCTAATGCTGGCACCTTTAGGAAGCAGCTAGAGATGCACATTTCCATGGTCAGAGCTGTTGGCTCTGTGTCATCTTCCACTCTGTTTTACTCACTGCAGCTCTAGGTTGGACACACCATGTCGGCTTGGAAGGACAGGTAGATACAACACTTGCTCTCCCAAACACTTAATGAGAGATTTGCAAGCTACTGTAAGCTTTTGCCAGAAAGCAAAGGCTCCCAAATGGCCTACCCTCTTGACTTCATGGGTCACAACCTCCCAGTACTTTAGGGCTCTGTGTGATAACGGGTACCTGGAGAATTCACAGGGATGATCAGTTCCGTAAGAGGGCAAAACTTGGTCCCAAGGAGACCTGGTGCTGGTCCCCTTAGCTGGTATCCCTGATTTTGTTCCACCTTACAGCAACAGTTGCAGACTGCCCAGCAGCTTCCATCAAATAATGTTTTGCTGACATTGTGGCTCCATCGAGGTGCACATGCAAGAGGTGGGCACAGGCTGCCGTCAGTATTGGGATTCCAGCTGGTGCAGAGAGAGGTGTCCAAGGAATGCTAAGTGAACTTTCTGGACTGCAAAACAGATGTGACCCATTCAGCCATATGACACAGGGTGCTTTGAAGGCTGTTGCACAAATCTAGGATGGGACCCAATGCAGAACTGGTTCTGAGTGGCTAAGATATTCCAGATGCCCTGACAGGATCCATCAGAAGCTCAGGCTCCCTAAAATAACTTCTGCTGCAAATTCCAGCCTTCTGTCATCTGGTGCAGACTTCCCCTCACTAGCCACTTTGCAGACCTCCTTAGGTTGTGTTCTGCATCTGTGTGTGTCCGGAAAAAAAAAGGTTTGGAGAGGCATTCGTATAAATGGAATTGATTTAAGGAGAGACAGTAGAGAGTGTTGTTTTAGCAGAGACACAGGATACTAGCCCAGCAAAGGACAGGCTGGAAAGCAATGCCATCTGCATCTTCGAGATGGATGAAAGTGCCTTCCCAGCCGTGCTCACCTGGACACTGCCTAAAGATCCAGTTGAGATGTGAGCCAAGGGTTAATGAGGAGAGCACATGAGCTGCCAGCTGGGTCAGGAACCATTCCCATGGTCACGGGGAATTTACAGGACAAAGCAAGAAAGATGTATTTGTTGAAAATTCTTCAGAACAGGAAACAAGTTGAAGGTCATCATAGCACAAAATAATGGCAGCCAGATGAGAGATTTGCTTCAAGACAGGTGCCAGCACCACCGCGAGAGGTGCAGTGATCAGGGACCTGCATGAGCATGAACAGGCGGGCTGTGCTCCTGCCCTGCCTGGAGCAGGGCGGGGAAAGACGTGTGACAGTGTCTAGAAGGCTAATATTTGGTGTATTTAGGCTTCAAACCTCCCCCCAGGGAGACTGAGGCATTCAGGATCCTGTGCAGACCTGAAGGAAGGCTACCAAGCACTGGCAGGAAAATGCCCCTGTTGCAGTGATGAGTGTATAGGAACCCAGACCAGAGAGCAGGGAGTTTATCTGGGGGGCTGCAAAGGGCAGAGCTGCAACAGGAACCGCAGTGCCTCCGAATTCCCCCACAAACGCCCCATGCTGGCAGGGGGGTCCTGCTGACCTCTCCCTCCGGCTCGCCTCCCATAGGTCCTTCCTGATTCACACCACGGAAGATGCTCCTATAAATCTGTCCTGGTTTGTCCTTTGCCCTCTGGCGTCTGCCCAGTCACAGCTGGCTGCTGAGATATTCCAGGCACGTCATCCACGGATATTTCTTTTGTGTCCACACAGAAGTTTCAAAGCTTCACTTGCCCTCTGACCTAAAGGTTTAGACGTCTGCCTGCAGCATTAACAGGACCTGGCCGGGACTTTCCGCGGCCGCCTGCAGGAGTTTGGTGCCCAGCCTGCCCGCAAGCAGCGAGCGCTGCAGTTCCCAAACTCCCTGCAGACTCCTCGGGAAGCTGCAAAATGCAGAATTGCACACCCGAAAACGGTGGCCGGTCCTGCACCAAACCTCTGTCACCTGCGGGGGTGCCGGAGCTTCTGCATCTGCTTTCAGACCGTTGAAAACCACGGAGTGTCCCCAGCCTGCCTGCAGATGCGTCTCCCTTTCACTCCTGGACCTTTCCAGACTGGTTGAGTTTGTGGGGTTTTGGTGTGGTTTACACAGATTCTTTGGGAAAGTTTCTCACACCAACTTGCCCCTAAGTTCCCATACTTTTAAAAAAAAAAAATAATAAAAAAATAATAATAAAAAGAAGTAGCATTACACTTGCCAGAAACTTTTAGCTAAAATAAAAGTCAGTAGCTGCTGCTTTTTTTTTTTTTTTTTTAAGTGGTTCTTTTAATTTTAAAAAGATAAATAAATTCAAAGGCACCAGTCCAGACACTGGTTTTAATTTCTGGGAGGAGAAAAAAGCATCTGAAATCACAGTTTTCTTTTTTTTTCCCGAGACTTGTAGCTTAAAGTGACCAAAATAATTGCATTTTTTGACAATGAGCAGAGCAATGTCCTCCAGGCATTCAGAACAGGAAGCTTTCTGGACCATCTTGAAACCATGGAATTAAAATCCCTGCTTGCAGCTGTGAATTTGCTGCTGAGAAATAACTATTGAATATATTTCATCTTCACCCTCCCCATCCCTGCTACCTTTTATTTTAAAATCATCTTTACTACAAAAAGTAGGTAGATAATGGCATCCTGGACAAACAGAGAAATTCTGCCTCCAGTACTTTTTGGGGCTTTGAGGGAGAACAGATCCATAAAGAAACTCTTTGGGGCTATCTCTAAAACGAACATGGCAGAAACTGCTTACATGTCTGGAAGACTTTAATCCAAAAGTTTTGGTCCAGACTGTTTTCTTTTTCTATTTAATTATTACTATTCTATTTCACGATTTTTAACTGGCTTGTAGCTGATGCATTTCTGCCAGCAATTGAGTGCACCCTGAGTCACTGTTTTATATAGATCTGTCCATAAAGCCACGGAACTGACTTTCAAAATTTCTTGCCAAAGAGGAGAAAATCTAAAGGATGAGCAGGAGGAGCTGATGATGGAGGAGACAGCAGAGGAGCCTCCAGCATTTCTGACCCCCTTTGCTGTGAGTATGGGAGCCTGATTTTCACAAGATTGCCGGGATGGATGATCTGACAGATGGGGTGTGAGGACTCCTAATGAGGCTATAACAAAGCAGAGGCCTAGATGGAAGGAGAATCAGAATGAAAGCTTCATTCAGTTTTACATTGTCTAATATGATTTTGTCTGGTACCGGTTATGTGGGAGAGAGAGTTGTCTCTCAGGAGTACACATGCCAATGTCTGTCCCTCATCTGCTTATTGTGCTCTAAACGCCTCCACTGAACATAAGGTCCCCTCTACAGTGATGAACAAGTATCTCACTGCTCTTTAAAGCGGTGCTCTCCAACATTTTTCTTCTCAGTAAGAGATTTCCTAGAGTTTCAAAGCAAGGATGTAGGAGGCAGCTCTGACCGCTCACAGTTGCTGTGTTTGACTGAAGAGTAGGCCACTGAAGAGCACAGCTCTTCACCCATGTGTTGCCCCAAAGCAGAACATGTTCAGCTCCCAGAGGGAATTTCAGGTCCGTCTCACAGGCATGTTTGTGCAATTGAGTTCCATGGAGGGGAAAAAAGCAGAAATGCCAGTGACTTCGATCTGGCCAGCGATGTTCTTCAGTCAAGGGAGTCCAAACAGTTCTGACAGTGACATATCTTTTGAGTTGTCATGCTGTAATACCTTCCTTGTTTTTTTTTTGTTTTTTTTTTTAAATTTGCTTTTTTTCTTCTTCTTTATTTTCTTAGCTTTTGCAAGTGTGTTTAATTCCCCAAGAGGCATTTGAGCAGGCTAGTGGTGCACTTGGGAAGAACTCTTTCCTCACTCTCCTCTTCTCCTCAGTCACGTTGTGCGGTTGAGTGGAGGTGTTGTAGGGAGGCCTTGCTCCACTCAGCACAAAGTGTTGTCCGAGGGGTGCATGCACCAGGAGACAGCAGCAAAGTGACATGACATAATTTGCCGGGGAAAGAGGAGCCCTTTGAAATCTTTTGTATTAAAGAAAAAGAGCAATGAGACTGCTGGGAAAACCACACGAGAATGAGGTCCCTGAGGCTGGCCTAAGAGACATGTGGACTCTGAGGGCTGGTAAAGCTCCATGCTTGCACACTGCCAGCCCTTGACTGAATTCAGGAGGAGCCAGGCAGGGCTGAGCTACCCAGCAAGCCACACGCTTTGGGGACAGGCTTGACACAATCTGTTGACCTTTTGCCATCCTGTCCTGCTGCTTTGCAGACTCCCTCACAAGACTAGCATGGGAGCATGGGGATAGATCTGAACCTGGACCTGTCCCCCTGTCCTGAATAGAGAGGGAAGCTTTTGTTGTGTGTTACCAAAGTAACCAAGAAAGCAACCTCCTGACACTGCCGTGTGAGTCCTCAGCTGGTTTAATAGCCTTTTGGCAAAGTCCTTCCCGCTAAATGACATTACCAGAGCCCATGAGTGGAGCCGCTTTAATGAGGAAAACTCCTGCCTTCTGCAACTGCTAATGTCATAAGTGGCAATTTTATGGCTAAATCAGAAGACAAAAAAACAAGAGGAGAGAGGGAGAAGAAAACCTCTCCATTTTAAAATGCAGCCAAAGAAATCTGCAGGAATCTACTGCTGCCAATTATTTTAACAGCTCCAACCTGTTTCCCCAGCAGAAGGAAAAAAATAAAAATACCCCCTCCAGCCCCTCCTTCCATGTCCTTTGGGAGGAGAGGGGTTTGGATTAGCTCTTCAGAATGAAAACAAACACATCGGGGCTTTTATAGAGCCAAGCTGTTCCTGTGCCTTGAGAGTGAAGCGAGAAAAGATCTAACAGGTGCTGCATGATTTTATATGGCAGCGTCGCAAGAGGCGCTGGTTCTCGCTCATGAAAGGAGGCTTTCTTTGCCCTTCAGCTGGTGCTCCCCTCTACCCCGGAGCCGATGGCTTTGGTTTAATGACCTGTGGTGGTTGTTTAAGCTAGAAGCAGCTCCAGGACGCTAAGCTTGTGTCTGTCACGTTCCTTCCCCCTGCTGGAGGCTACATCCATGGTGTGAGACCCTGCTTTGGCAAGCGGGACCCCTGCTCTGCGCTGTGTCCCGCCGCTGGCTCTCTGGGGCCATCCTGGCTACGCACACAAGTAGCCCATACTGGGGCAGCGCGGTTGTGTTGGAGGGAGAGATGGAGGCAGAGAGATGAGGAGCGCTGTTGACATCCTCCCTGCAGTGCTTTCTGGTTGTGCAAACTGTAAAAGTTATGTGATGTTACAGTATTTGTGAAAGCCTGTTTATGCGCTGTGGGACAGTGGTGGGATTCAAACACATGTTTTTATAAAAAATGTCAGGACTATCAAGTCAGGTTTTCCAAGCCATGCAACTCTATCAACCCCTCTGAGCTCAGGTCCACATGGAAGTAACCCCATAAAAGAGGCCATTGAGTAGGGCTCAGTTCTTCCAAAAGTCCCAGCAGACTGAGACCCTTCAAAGCAAGTGCCATGCATCCTGTGGTAACAGATATCTGTGAAACTCCCCTTGGCCCTGAACAGCCCCAGGACAGCAGATACCCCTCCTGTTGAGATAGGAGCACACTGGGGATGGAGATGGAGAAGTGCAGAGCAGCGGCAGGAAGGAAACGTTTTCAAAACCCAGTGGCGTATAAACGTAGTTGCTGACATGTTTTCCAGGAAGTCCCCAAATGAACCTCACAGGCCCTGGCCCCTCCTTGTCGTTTTCTAAGCTGGGAGCTAAAGAGGTCGCCGCATTGCTTGGAGGAGAGGCGCAGCGCGTGACCACGTCCGTGTGACACGCGCGGCTACTAGGCAGAGGTGACGCAATGGGATAGCGGAGGTCGAATCACAACTGTTTCAGAGGGTCTGCTGGGACAAAGGCTTGAACTGAGCCACATTTGGGGCTGGCCTTTTATTGTCTTGTTGCTCTTGCCATAAAAATAACCTCCAAATTAGCCCCAGCTGTTAGCAGGTTTCATCATTAAAATTCTGTTTGGTATCTGAGAGGAAGGAAATAAGTCACTTAAAGACCGATATTGCACTTTTTCTCTTTTCTCCCTCTCCTTTGCACCCCTCACACTTATACCCTGCAGTCTAGACCTGGGTTTCTCCTTTGGGGGCTGATGAGCTACTGTCAGATAAGTCAGCAGAAACCATTCTACAGATTTCTGTTTCTTTTAGGAACCATTCCTCCCCGCCTCGACGCTCATTCTCATGCATGTTAGCAAAGGAACAAATGCACTGAGGGAAGATTCAAGCTATAAACAAACCTTCAAAGTTTTAATTGGATTTTTACTTGTCTGGAAATGTGGCAATACCACGCAAGGCTGGCTATTGTTGTGCAGATCCACCAAGCAGACTAATAGAGTGCAGATCAGCAATGGGGAACATATGCAAGCCACTCAGCAACGCATCCAGATAAATGTGGAAGCCCTTTAATGCTTTGCTTTCTAGCAGCTCTTTCTTCAGCTGCGCATACTTGGAAGGGTACAGAAGCTCTTAGCAGAGCTGAACCCTGTCTGTTTGATGAAGAGGGTAATCTGAAGTCTTCTGCTTTTTCCTTGTTTCTGTTGACACTCGTGAGCAGAAACGGGGGAAGGTGAATGAACACAGAAGCAGGTTGTGCTGTGGTCTGCTGCAAGTTGGACTCTTTCTTAAAAAAGACAAAATTTTTGAGGGATTTTAAGGGAATCTCAAGAATTTCAAGATAAAACATGAAATGCCATGGAACTGAGGGGGACATTTGAGCTTCAGAGCAATATGGCATGGCTGTGGATTTCCTGAATGTTTCCTGGAAGGATATTAGCATTAAAACTAGCTCTTCTATTGTTAGGCTGAGTTGCTTTGTAACAGGGCCCAACTGGCCACGTTACTAACTATTCATCAGGGTGAGTATGTTTTGGCAGCAGTAGCTGCCAGGGAACTGATGGAACCATCTTGTCATGATTGACGATGGAGTTTGCTCAAGGTCTTCTGATAATTTTGTTGTTGTTTGCTGTTATCAGAACAGAGGCTTCATAGAAATGTGTTGACTTCAGAGATAAGTGTCTCTTAACCACAATGGCAGCTCTGGTCAAAAGAGGGAGGATGGTAAATGCTGATTTGAAATGGGGAGGTGCAGCCTCAGATTCTGGCTGTATTCCACCAGTTTTCTGTGTGCAAACCAGAATTAACTCACCTTGTTGCTCTTTTAAGAGGTGCTTGTTCACTGTCTGTTCCCGGCCCGCTGGATGGCTCTGCCCCTTGTCTGGACAAGGAAAAAGCAAACGCAATGTGTGGGTGAGCAGAGGAGGCAGGAGTCTGTACCACAGGGATGACATGAATTTTAGGGACTGGAGACAACTAAAGTGGTTTAGTTGGTAACTCCTACCGCAAGAGGATTGGAGCCCTCTTGGGCTCACCCCTTGTAACAAAGGGAGGTTGTGCTGGATGGTTTCTCTGCTGATCCAGGGAGTGGAAACCTCTGTCTAGGATGCAAGAAATTGGACTGTTTTTTAATCATTCTGCTTTTTAATCATCTACCCCCAAATCAAATCAATTTCTGGGTGTACAAACTTGCAGAGTGAGAGGGAACCAGCTCCAGAGCCTGGTGTTTGGATCATGACCCCACAGACTATTGCGCTCCGGGAGGAAGGTGGGGAATTTGGGGAGGAGCTGGAGGCGGTGAGGGCACGGACTGTCTCTTGACAGCATTTAAAACGTCCCAGCTTCATTCCACATTGGAGTGAAACCTTGTTTCTGAAACCTCAGCACTTCTTTGTGAAATGACATTCTTGGTCCATAGCCAGCCCTAAAAGACAGTTTCTAAGGTTATCAGTTCAGCTTCAGCCCAGGAATGATCATGGAAAGTTAAAAAAAAAAAAACAACCTATTACTGCTTGACAGCTGGTTTTGACTCTGTGTGGAAGGGTTTGGTGGGCTAAGCCAAGTGGAGCAAAGTAGAAGTTTTCTTCTTTTCTTTTTTTTTTTCTTCCCACTGGTAGCTGGCAGAGGCCAAGGACTGAGGAGAATTCAGAATCTGCAGCACACCAGAAAAATGAGCCCTCCATGTACAAAAGGGTTTGATTTATATGTCCATGCCCTTGTACCTGGGGACAAATCCTGTGCTGTACCCTGATATGTACAAAGGGATCCATATCAAGTGGATATCTCTGACTATAATTCCTTGTCATAGGCAAGGAATTCCTTAGCTGTATTTGAACAAAGCAACCACAGACCAGAAGAGGCTGTTGAGTCACTGCAGCCCAGTGCCCTGCTATTCCTAGTAATTACTGCATATAATCACTTTCACAGATGGATCTAGTTGTGGGAGCCATAGGTTCTGAGATATTACAGCCGTGCTGCATGCAAATACCAAGATAACAAAACCCCCCAGAAGGCTGTGGTCATTTGTCTTTCTCCTAAGCTTAAATATAGCTATCTGGAGGAAGGAAAACCTTAACTTTCCAGTTTGAACTGGTCTAGACCACAGTTTGAACCACATGTCTTCTGGGAGGACATTTTAAAGGGAAAACCAACACATATTTCATTTTTCGTTTGAGTTTCCTTCCAAATTCCAGAGAAAGTAGAGCTGGTAAAATCTTCATTAAATATCTGGCACATGCAGGTTTGTAGTGCAGGTTCATTCCTGAAATTTTAAAACATTTGTTTTTTAGAAAGTCAGAAAAATGGAGAAAGCAAGAAAAAAAATATTCTGGTGATGTCCATTGCTCATAAACAATCAGGTATCTGCATCTCCAATAGTCTCATCCATCAAACCCAAAATCTCAGAGCAACCCAAGATGTGGACTGGGATCCAGAAGCAGAACCAATGCCCAGTTTTAGCATCCAGTATCCCAAAACGAACCTAAGCACCTGTAAATTTGAGCTTCAGGCGTGAACTTGCAATGCTTCTGAGACATATGAGTTGAACCTATCACCCATCTCAAGTTGCAATGCAGCTTTTCTCCCATTGCTGGCTCTGTTGCCTCCTGCTTCAGTAACTTTCACATTTGAGCATTCACAGATAGCTGAGGCCATATCACAGTAAAAGTAGAATGGCTTAGACCTATGCATAGTCATATTGTCCACCTCAAAAATAAATGTGCTGATAATGCATTTGCTAGATCTAGCTTCTCTGCTGAACAGCAAAGTATCAAGTCACAAATCTCCGAGTGTTCGGCGGATGCTAAATGTCTAAGGAAATTTGGAGGAACTAGGGAAAGTAACTGGCTGCTTTAAATATACAGCAAAATAATCTGTGTTTGATTTGATTTTAGGTTATTTATTTCCTTCTTATGGCAGTGTTTCATCCCCAATGCTGATTCGCAGTCTGTTTTTGTCCTTCTGTGCTGCATTTTTTACTGTTCTTTTCAACCTTTTTTGAAGTCTGGTGGGATGTGAATGAAACATTCAGAGCAAAGCAGACTCCTCTGACAGTCCATGTCAGACAGCTTGAGGTGACAAGCTGATATTGAAAAAGCAGCATATGGAAGATCTTAATGTGTGGAGATTTATGACTTTTCCCAGAAACAATGCAAGAAACACATCCCCCTCACACACCTCCTCCTTTCAACAGTTTCACTCCTGCGTGGTCTGAAGGTCTCACCCAGCCCGAATACAACTTCTTGGGAAGCGAGCTAATTGGGAGGGACTCAGTCCCTGCAGAGACCTCAGCATTTGTCAGGATATGCTCACTGTCTTTCCCCAAATCTGGGAATAAGAAAAATGACCCATTTTATGGGGTAGCTTGTGGTTTCCTTAGGAAGTGCTGCATGTATTTTTTTATCCCTTCCACCTCCAACTAAAATCAAAGCAATTAAAGAAGTATAATTAATGCAAGACAAAGACATATGGGACAGGTATAGAAAAGAGTCCTTCAAAACTTTAAGATATGAACTATCTATGGCAAGGTTTCCTGAACCAGGTACCCAAATCTTCACACATGCAGGAGCCACAAGACATCCATAACCTGCGTTGGAAAGCTGGAGAATTGGAAGCACGAGTGAGGCGTTACTGGTAAGACAAGAATTCCACAGGGATCCCATCCGACCTCGGAGGAAGTAGGCTCCAGTGAAGCCAGAGAGATAAGATGGTGGTGGGTTCAGGATTAGTGGCTCATTTCCTTTAATGGCCCTGTACTAGTAGTCGTGACATTGGTGGGAATACACTTCAGCTCTAATGCAGGAGTTGCAGACCACGACTTTTGCATCTGCCCTGGACTCCAGTTGCAAAAGAACACACTCCAGTCTCTAGCTTTCTTCACCATTTTTTGAAAGCACCAGCAAATAATGTTTTTCCTTTCTGCATACAGCAGAAAGTCGCTAAAAATACTAATATTGAAGGAGACAAGCAGGCGTTTTGGTTGTAGTGTTTGCTATTCTGCTGTCATAGTTGGTGATTCTTTTTGGAAAGAGGATTTGGCTTCTTTGTTCATTTAAAATCAGACTTACTCAGATTGAAATTGTCTCTTCTGTCTGCAAGCAGAAAGATGGAAACATTTGTATCCTACTTTGAAAGCCAAAGCCACTTCTCACATAGGCATGTCTGAGTACTGTATAATCTGGACACTTTGTCTTTTTCTGAAATAGGAGGTTTTCATCCCTGACTTGGACTTTCGATCTTTATAAAGCCTCAGTATTTTCAGATTTTTTGCGTTTTCTCTTGTAACAGGAACTGAGAGCTAACCACTGATTACTCACAATGATTAAGGTTGAATTTCAGGTGATTTGCACCTTGGGATGTGCACTGAATAACCCTGAACTCCTTTAGAGTGTGGCAACTGCTTCCATGCAGTACAGGTGGGATTTGAATATTGGAGGCACTTCGTGGGTGTTTTTAGTTAGCAACAAAGAAACCTGGAACACTTGTAGGGAAACAAAAGATATTGAATTGTAAGCCTACCTGTCCATTTCAACTGTGCAGTCAGCCTTTTAACATCCATTTCGTCCATGTGTTTATTCTCTTTCCCCTTCCCCAACTCAGATTTCTGCTAGAGTCTGAATTAACCCCACCTGTCTGCAGGGGATGAATGAATTTCCAGCGCACTCAAGTACCACTCCACACTAGTCCCTCAAAAAGCCCTTGAGACATGGTGACAAAACAGTCAATGTTATTAAGTCATATTAAAATATCTGTAAAACATTTTCCTCTTAGGAGCTGACAAGGTGAAATCTCCTCAGCTTGCACAATTTGAGGTTATGTAGTAGTACCATAGTAGCCCCAGGGAGTGCATCTTTCTGTGGCACCTGAAACTGAACGTCTAATCCATTTAATCCATCTAATCAGTACTATCCAGGTACTGATTGAAGTATATATATTCAAATACTGTGGGGCTGGGCTAGTATTCAGCCCAACTAGGAAAAGTGTTTTCTATTTAGTTTTAGGATTTTGGTGACCTCAGGTTAACTGAAGTTTTCAGTCATTTTGTGGCACTTAATACATTTGCTTGCACATTAACTGCATTTTATGCATGGGGAAAGTGATAGGCAGCCCTTATGTCCGTGGCTGGAGTCAGGATCCTTGCCTTGATTGACCTTTGATCTGGCCATTCTTTCTACAAGTTCAGGTGCTGAGATTTCACAGCAAGAGAGGCTAGTGATACAACAGGCAGTGGGGTCAAGCCATGGCTGTGGATGCTGGGAAGCTGTGGGATACTTGCATGTCTCATGCAGTTGTAATCACCTCATTTATCCCGCAACCCACTAAAGCAGGAATCCTTTCCTGATACTGCTTTTCCCATTGATCCTAAAGGATATCTAGAGCCAGAGGGGAGCTAATTCCAGGTGCTGAGAAATAGAAAGAGAAATAAGCACCAAACAATGGTGCCTCTATTAAGAGGAAACTGTTGGGTGATAGGGAAACTTGAGTATGACAAGACGTACTAGTGTCCACTGGCGTATCTCCATTGATTTCTGCATGTAATTTACATCAGGAGGAGACCAGCTCAGCGACTGGGGGAGAAGGGGAGGAAGGAGAAGGCAGGACTGAGTCTGTATTCATAGCTGAGAGGCAGAAATAGAACCCAGGGCTCCTGATCATGACAGCCCCCCGCTGACTTTCCTTGAATTATTGCCTTGATTAGCATGATGTCTTGCCCCCGGCAACCATGTGCCATTGAGTCTATGGAGAAAAATATATGAGTGTTGGGAATAATTGGTTCTTTGATAGTAGATTGCACAAAGGTCAAAGTTTACTGGGGAGAGCGAGACAGCTGAAAACTCACATTCCCTGCAGGCGCTGTGGCACTGACCTCTTGTGCCTGCGAAAACTGGGAATCACAGATAATCTGTTGCGATGGCATGGCTTTTTTGCACTGAAGGACTGCAAGATCTCAGTGCAAACACTGTGGTTTCTCAGCTGGAAACACTGGAGCTCTTTGTAGCACCCGGTCAGGTTGTGTATAAGGGGAGTTCGATAAGATTTTCATGCTACATGATCTGTTTTGTTGCATTATTCTAACAAATGAGACACTAGAAAGCTACTCAGCTGTCAGTGTGTCTGGGTACCACTCTGAGGATGTCTCTGTCTTCACCTGAACTGTAATATCTCTGACTTACTTGGAACAAACCTGTGCTTTGTGGAGGATTTTGCTGCCTGTGTTTGTGGACCCTATGGGAACTCTGTGGGTCCCTCACTCATGTCCCCATTATGCATGATAGAAAATCCTAAAAAGATGAAGAACTTCACAAACTGTTGACCTCCAATCCCATGGGGTTTCCTGCTGTCATCCAACATGAAAGGATTTGTCCACATAATCTCCATTTCTGCTTAGAGCATCATGCCCTCAAATGCTCCACATAGAACCTCTTTTCAGAAGGGTCCTGCAGGACAAGTCCTGAGATTTTAGGGAAAAAACTGAGGTTTGGAAGGAAAATGCATTTCAATGAAAGATATCATTGGTACGGCTGTATCTTTCAGTGGGATTTAAGCTGACTTCTCAGTTACTCTCTTTGTTCAGATCACCATGGGGCATTATGAGGAGCTATCAAGGGTGTGTTCCCCTGTCAATGGTTATGATTTCGTCACAAAAAAAGAACACAGTGATGAAAGCAAAGACATGCAGGCTGTTCCTCTGATGCTTTCCATGTCAAACAGCACATAGCATTCCAGGGAACACTGGCTTTGCAAGGCTTTCTTTCCAAGTCATCAGCTGAGTGATGGTTCACTCAGGACTGAAGGAGAAGCCTGGACACAGAGTTTTTTCCTCCTCCTGCCCTAATCTCTGTTCAGGTCTGCTGGCTACTGACTTACTAAAGCCAAGACTGTGCAAAATTTCTCCCAGTGTAGTGTGCAATTTGCTCCAGAAGAGCAGAAACATCTGGTTAGAGCCAGGAAGTGGTTGCTGGCTGGGTTTGGCAACAAGGGAACGTATAGTTAATACACTCTTACCTCATCAGTAGGTGTCACTGCAGCAAAAGACAGGGTCTAGTGGAAAGTTTCAGAGGGGAACCGAGAGGGGTATTTCAGCCAACCAACCAGATGCAGAGGCCGTTCAGTGCTTCCTGACTACAGCCGGGGAACGGCTATGGGTCTGGGTTTATGAATTGCTTGTAATAAGGCTATAGGAAATGAGAGATTAAGGAAATGAGTCATTAAGTGATTACAAAGACATGTGGAGTGCACACTGTTGTGGCCGCCAGTAACAGAGCGTTGAGCAACCGTAAATTTCTTCTACAGGGGTTTTGGGAATGTTCCTGCTGAACTTGTATGTGGTAGTAAGTTACGGTTCGGTGGACATAGTTGAAATGAACCAGTAGCAAGTTTCAGTCACTCTTCGCACAAAACCCACAGAGGAGTTTTCTCCAACTCAAAATCATCCTTTCAGTGCCAGGCCTGGTGACCAGTCACAGGAGAAATATTTCAACAGTTAAGAAAACAGCCACTCTCTGCCACCCCCCTTAGCTGTGTGGGCAGCCACCCCCACAATAAGATTTAGATCTAGGCTTCAACATGGACACAGAAGCTTTAACCAAGTCTTGGTTTCCCAACCTTCTTCATCAGGGCAAACAATTCCCGAAAAATGACAGTGCAGCCCGCTGCTAGAACCAGCCTCTTTCTGATGTACTAGTCACCTCCGTGATGACCGAGTGCAGCAGCTCCTCTTCCTCCTGCAAGGTGTTTCTCCTGTGTGCTAGGACTGGCATTTGGCAATGCACCGGAGGAAGTGTGGATAACCAGGTCTTGAGCCTGCCGAAAGCAGGAATTCGGAGGAGAATAGCATTGGCTGCACTTGTTCAGCAGGTGCGCTACCATCAGCTGGTGAGCAGATGCTCTCTGGTATGCCTGGACGGCGTTTTTCACACCACAGTGAAGCTGCTTCCATTTCCAGACTTTGGACAGCAACCTTTCTGGAGTGGCAGCTCCCTCTCCCTCCTTCCCTGCAACACCAGCTCTGAAGATCCATAAATGAGTTCTGCTTGTTTTAAGTGTCCAGAGCTTCCGCAGCAATATAGGAAGCAGGATTCACAAGTCATTGCTCCAAGCAGCTGGGGTAAGTCACAGAACCCATTGAAATGGACTTTCCAAATGGTCTGTCCTCAAAATCCATCTTTTAATCCTGTTTTTGGGAAACACAATCAGGAAAAAAGAAAAACAAAAGGGCCTGAAGCTGAGGCAGAGCTGGCCTTACCTTGCTGCCTGTCACAGTACCCAGACCTCCAGCTCTTCATAACCCCATAACCTTCTTGCAGCTTCTTGCCAAGGCACCCTGCCTCAAGATTATGCAGCAGATCGTGCTGCTTGAGCAAATATGTCATCGAGCAGTATGGAGGGAGGAGACAGAGCAGTCAAGTATCTTTTGATGCAGTCCTAATATCTTGATAAGGACATACTCTGTGACCTATATGGCCAGATACATAAAGAAATTAAACTGTTAGACAGAATCTTAGAGGATCCTGTCTAGAGGATCCTTACAGGGTCTCCAAGACTTTCTACCTAGCATTTGGCCTCCAATGTATGTTGATTCTCTAGCAGCTCTTCAGTGGGCTGCCAGTGCTGACTCCCAATCTGTCTCTAATATTCCATGCATTGTTTAATGTTGTTTCCCTCTCATATTACCTCCCTCCCCAACCTACTTCCTAAGCAGAAGAATGGAGATAGACTCTGATAAATCATGAAGGTGGTTCCTTCCTCCATCCAGTGATGTACTGTCGTGTAATAAAGTCTCTCAGAATAGGCATTCTGTGGAATAAAGGCCCTGTTTTCATTCCTATTCTCTCAGTTTTATTTCTTATATTCATTCATTCATTCTGAGGAGGCATTCAGCCTCCTCAGATCCTTACTGGTCTTGCATGCGACAAGTATTTTGATGGAGATTCTGTTGTTGCATCTATCTTATTCCACATACAAATTAATCACTCTTGAGCAAAGACTGGTTGCAATGATTGTAAGTCATAGTTCAGTTTCACTCACTTTTGATCCTAATAATACAATATCTGTGTATATAGTACACACAGAAACCTTTCCTTTTTGATTTTGCTCCCTGAATACCATTCTGAAGTATGAGCTGTTTTCAGAGGCAGAGACACTTCCATGTTCACTCTGATGGAATGAGGGCATAGAGCAAAAAATCAACCACCATATTACAGCAGAAACAGTAATCCAGGAATCAGTGTAAAAATAACAGGCTGAGCATATAAGAGTTCCTGACCCTATTACTTTAAACCTAACTAGATAAGACAGCCAAAGACTAGGAGGTAAAACAGAAGCCCAGAGAGTTGAAAAAAAATTGTCATAGCAGATTAGCAGATCTAGGATTGGTTCCCAAGCCTTCTAAGCACAGCTGGATGATGACATTATTGTCGTTATGATTATTAATAATAATAGTGTATCTTCCAAAACCTAGTGTTAAGGCAGAATTAAAGACATCACCAGACTGGGCTTAGTGGTGAAAGGTTTTGGCCAAATAACCTATCAGTGTTCTCACCTTTCAAAAACTCTCAGACATTTTTGAAACAGAGCTTCTAGAGATGTTTTGAAGTACCACTTTGCAAATAAAAATCTGCATGCATTTAAAAGCATTAGAAGAAAACAACTACTCAAAAGGTCTAAATAACCCAAAAGTGTGAAAAGCTTTTCAGTTTCAGTGCAGGGAAAAGAAAAATCATTCTGATTCAGAATCAATCTTTTCATCCAAAAACTCAAAAGATTGTTTTGGTTGAGCTTTCTTTTTCCTCCTTCTGATTTTTCATTTTGGTGACCAGACCAAAATATGTATCACTCACCAAGCTCTGCTCATAAATCCTAAGAAAAAAAATGTGTCCCAGGGACCACATTAAACTTTATTATGTAGACTTTTCAACAATGAAAATCACTCTCTCAGGCATTTTAACTACATTGCCACAGTAACTATCCTACCATGCTGCAACTTCTTACTACAATATTTCTTTGTTGTGCAGATAACTGTGACCAAGCCCTTGCTAACGTAATTCACGAGAGGGAGCAGCACGATTGAAACAATACTCATGCTTCAGGGTTGACCTCTTAACCTATCATAAGTCACAAGTGTCAAAATCAAACAAGGTTATATGGGAGTGAGGGGTTATGAAATTTCAGCACTTATACAGATGCTGCATTTTCTGTGCTGTAATGACAGAGTCAGGCAACTTACTTCATTGTGCATGTCCTGATGAAAAGAACAAGCTGACTTCATTTTGTTTGTTTTTCATTTTCAGGTGATGCTCAGTGTTTTGGCACTACGTTATTTTCTATATAACGTTTTACAAAGTTCCTTTTAATTTTGCTTTGTATTGCTGGTATGAGACAATGCATCCATACCCTTAAGTCTGAGCAAATCCAGCCAGGAGGCTTGCTGGGGAGATATTTGCTCCCTCATGTAATTTATGGAAAAGAAGATCCGGCTGTGTTATAGAACAGTGTTCACAAATGCTGAGGAAAGGAAAAGGAGAAAGCTTTGCCTGAAGTTGATGATGAAAGCAGAAAATTAAAGCATAAGGAAACTAACTGGTCTAATGAGAATCCTGTTCAGACACTGGTCTATCATCACCTCCTCTTGAAGAAAATGACAAGTGATCTTAAATGATCAGGAGCAATTAGAGCTGCAGTTGTATCTTGTCGGAAGCGCTCCCTCTGTGCTCTCTGCTGCACCTCCCCTCTTGTCTTGGGAATACATTCTGTCCTCACAAACATGTCAAAATCCACAAGCAGGACAGTTTAAAGTCCAATTGTGTCCGATGCTCCTTCCCAGAGAAAATGTCTCACCACTAAGCCTCTGCTATAGGTCTTTCTTTGCCACCAAATATTTATTGGGCACAGAAACCTAGATCCACAGTGTAGCAGGACATATAGGAATTACACATTGTTTTTAGATGATGTATCCAAGCCCATGTTAGAAGACTGTGCCTTGATAGCCCCAACAGACTTATCTAGATCTTTGGATTTTCCTGGTGTCTTTTAATTATTTCCAAGGATTTTCATAAAGAGCTGGATTTTCCCAGGTTGGCCTTTGAGAGGGCATGCCATAACTCTGACGAGAGCCCTTTACTGCTGCCCTATCTGAAGTCATGTTGTCCACAGAGTGATAACACATTGAGGAGAGAAATCAGTTTGGCAGAAACCTGCCTTCACCTTGCACACACAACAGTGTAAACCTGGGAGCCCGCAGAAAAACACATGTGCATATTGAAGGCAGGATTTATTATTTTCTTTTCCTCCAGGGAGAATTAAAATGAACATCAATAAATTTGAGTGTCAGAGACCAGAGAGAAAGAGAGAGCAATAATGCTAAAAACACAGCACCAGCAAAGAATAGATGGTTCAAGAGATCCAGCAGAGGAATAAAGATCAAGGGCTATATCCAGACTCCCTGCAATAGATGCCCTCGCATACGTGCAGCAGCTACTTTTCTCCACAGATTCCAGAGGGAGCCAGGCTCTGACAGTCAGTTATTGCAATCCCCTAAATAGGGTCTCAAACTGACTGATGATGAAGCTATCTGCAAAACTTGCCGTTTGAGAGGGGCAGTGACATGTACAAAATAATGTAGTGTATCTTGCTGTGCTTTGATCTTCAGAAGTCAAACCTGTGAAGATTAACTTTCTCCTGCGGTGCATGCAGTCCCTGTTGCGGTGGTGTGGGATCCCACTGAGGAAGCTGGGAAACAGAATCAGGGTTTGCCAGGTTAAATGGAATAAAACACCACCCAAAGCTCTTGATTTCCTGTCTTCTGACACTTTCCAAAGAGGCTGCTTCTCCAAAATGAGATATTCAGGATTAGAAAAATAGGTAATAAGCTGACATTTGATGGTCCATGCAGTCCTTTTCTGGCTTACAAATCTGGATGATATGTAGAAGATTTCCAAGCACTAGTTACATTCTAAAAAATGTCAGAAGTTTTCTCATCTCTACACAAAGAAATGCCATTCAGGGGTCAGCAGTAGATGTCTTCACCATTGACACTGCATACAGCATCAGATCTTGCGTCTGATTGCTCCTGTTGTTTTAGTCCACCTAAATCTATCTAAACATTGTGGGGGTTTTTTGAATTTTGTAGCATAGCAGATATTAATGGTCTATTAAGATAATTTTTGAAACCATATATACAGTTAACATATTTGAGTTTTGCAGCCCATGGAGGCTTCTATTCGAAGCCTTTTTCTTCAGCTCCTTTTTCATATCCACTCCAAGACTGCACAAGGGCATTCAGTTGATATTTAACACCATCACTGAGTAGTGATGGTTATTACTAATATCTATGATCTGCTGGATTCAAGCTGAATCAGGAGTCTATTTTATATATGTGGAATGGCCCCTGTCTTGGAAAAACACCAGGATGGTATCATGAGGCCACAGAGAGATGACTTAACACGCTGCTCTGGGTGCATAGCATGGGGAATCTCTATATTCTTTAGATAGAAACAGCTTCAGCACCATCCAATAAAGAAGAGGATGTGTGGTAAAGGAAGGAAAATGAAAGTATCCTACCCAAAGTTTTCAGGTGAGGAAAGTAACTCCACCTCTCTTTTGTAATGGCTGCAGGGAAAACAAGGTTGAAAGGCACATAGCCATGTCCCTGTCCAAAGACAAGATCAGATATACTTGAGAGATACTCTTCAAACTATCAAGCAAGGAAAATTCCATACCATCCTTAGACAAATCTCTTCCCATGCTTTGCTGTTCTTACTCCTTAGACTCTCTTTCCCTCTTTCTCATCTTGGCGCAATCCATCGTGGGAATGGCAAAGATGTGACTCTCCACCGCACTATAACTGCCCTCCTAATGTTGGAAGATCCCATCCTGTTGCTGTGCAATCCAAAGACATTCCATGGCATCCAGAAATTTTCTTTAAAGTTACTGATTTTGGCACATCAGAAGAAAAAAGAAAGAAAGAAAGTAACCCTGCTGTGAAAGTGACTTGCTGTGTTTGAAGTCATTTATGCAAGAGGCCGCAGGGTTGGCGTCCAGTGGCAAGCAGGAACAGAGAAGATCCTCTGGCCACTGTCAGGATTAACAAAACACCCATCCTAAGAGTTCACTCGAGCAGTTTCAGAAACAATAATAGCAGTTCTCCCCCTCGCAACATGCTAAATCTGATCCTTGCTAATGTGAATTAATACCAGGTTTCAGTGCAGCCACTGGGGTAATGTGATGCTCTGGAGTGCTGTAATCCTAAACAGAGCATTAGGAGAGCTGCTCCCACCACAGCTGTGGCTCCTTGCAGGTGTTTCTTCCTCAGGCAGCCTCTCCAGCAGCAAGTTTCTTATTCTGCACAGGAGGCACAGGGAGGCTCTGTCAGCACCCAGACAATAGGCTGCCCTAGGAGAGATGGGCTGACCCTGAGCTGGTGGTACCAGGAGGGGTGGGGATGGGGGAGTTTGAAGCATTAGGACACAAAAAAAGAGAGAGAGAAGCAGGTGAATGAAGAAACAGATATCTCTCCGTGACCCCCCTCCCACGTGGAGCAGACAGAGGCTGCCTGCACACACATGCACTCTTTATTCATCTGAGTGGTGTTCCCACTGCCCCTGTCTCTTCCCCATCCCTCTCCCCTGTCCTCCCCCTTAAACAAGCCCTGGCTCACACATTTCATCAACAATCCCCACTATTCATTTTTCAGGGGCACCACAGAGAAATAGGAGTCTCCTAAGCTGAGTTCTGCCTCCTTTGGGACCGCCACGCTTTCCCTGTGCCCATCCTTCACCACCTTCCTCCCCCAAGCCTTGCACAGTCGCAACTCGATATTGGATTACAGCAGGCCTCCAGCTGACCCGCTGGGTTCACCCTGTAAAAATACCGCTTGTGCCATTCGTCTCTCTGATTACTCCTGGCTCATAACAGGTGGAACTGCCAGCTCAAAGCAGGGCAGGCAGGACGGAAGAGCTGCTTTTAGCAGCAGGCCTTCCTCAGAGGAGGGGACAAAAAAGCCCCATTTGTTCACTTTCCTGGCTTTGTCCCCAAGGTCTTGGGTTATTCAGGTTTGTGTAAGTCCATTTTTTTTTTCAGTTCCGTGCCACCAAAGTCAATGGAGAGATGCTAACAGCAATTGCCTAGCTTGGTTTCTGGGACAGCCTCTTTCTATTTAGATGCAGGTCCCTCTCAAATTCCCAGCTGACTTTTATAATCTCTCACATTGCAGAAACAGGTTGGAAATTTAATAAGTCTCAGGACAATCTCAGTATTTCCTGATCGTCATTTGGGCCAAGAACTGCCCCTTTTCATTCTTGGTGCTTGACCTTTCAGCCTTAGTTGTATAGGGGGAGAGAAGAACAACAACAACTACAAACCAACAAAAAGTTTTGAGTTCCAGAAATAGATACTGGAGGGAGGGATTTCTATTTAATGCAAAGTAGTAGGTCAGATCTAAACAATATAATTTTACAATCTGATTTTGAAGTCCCATTCCCTTCTACCAGAGGAAAAGAATTTGAAAGAGAACATGTATAGAAATAAAAAGCTTTCAGCATAGGGCTGAAGCTTTCAGCTTCATCCCATCTAGTTAGGTTAGCCAAAGACCTGCAGTTTCAAGGGAGAGCTGTGGTGGTTCCTGTCATTCTGTGAAATCTATTAGGTGACAAAAGCAAGTGTTTGGGGGGCTGAGGGGAGCACGGTCCCCCTTCATCAGTCTGTCAATATCCAGCAGAGGAAGAAGCAGTTTGCACAACCATTTATGCCAACTGAAAACACTGGGTTCATTGAAATGATCAGAGATGACCAGGTGATTTCCAAACTGACTAGACATCTGAATTATTTCTGATCTATGAAAAGCACGGAGACCTTTGATGTAGTCATTCCAGACTTGTTTTTTCTTTCTTCCTTGCAAAGTTGTAATGAGAAATTAAGGATGTTGCCACCAAGCTGGATGTATACTCCACAGAAGCGGAAGGCTGGTGCTGAGCATTGTCTTTGTCACCTAGAAGACAGATGACAACCTTCCAAGCCAGTGACTTAGAAAGGGAGAGGTCACTCCACCAGCCAGTCTGAGGGAAGACTCTAGAGCAATTTGCTCAAGAAAAGACAATTTCATTTTTTTTTCCCATCAAACAACTTCAGTACTGATATTTTTACTTTTTAGCTACCAGGGTCTTCCCTTTTGCATTTTGCTGTGTTTTACACTGAAAACAAGCAAGTCTGTTTCTTTTCCCAGTTCTCATTTTTTTCTGCTCAAACAGCTCTGTTTGGGAACTCCAGGCAATAGGAACTCATGTACTTTTCAAGAAATGTGGAGTTGCTGATTATGCTTGAAACATAATTTTGGGTCATTTCTACAACAGATAGTTGCAGGATCTTGTTAGAGGAAACCTTTTCTTGTTTGAAACTTATTCCATTTTTTTCAGAGTATTTTAATTTGCACTTTCCCTCACCTAAAAAAAATGACCTGCAAATTAGACAAGGACAATGGTTTGTCCAACTTCTGTAGTGCCTAAATTAAGTGCAAAACACTATTTTCTTCAAGAAGAAATAACTGAATCTGCTCCTGTATGTATCACAAAGACCCCAAAATGACCAAGCCCAGTGATGTTTTTTCTTTGCAAATAATTTTTGAAGGGAAACTTGCCCTGTTTCAATTAGAAATGTCATCATCATGACTGTCTTTAAATCATAAGGCAGGTGATATGATTTATTGCATTTGTCCTTTGCTGTACTACAGTGTCTTCTTGGCACAAGCTTCCTAAAAGCCTCAGGAGTTGCTCTAGGGATGAATTTGGCCTGCAGGGGTCTTCCATTTATTCTGATTTATTGTGATCATTCAAAGTGTATTCTCATTTGGATGGTCAGGGATTTACACGCATAGCTTCCATTAACACTAAAGGGTGATACCATTAAGACAAATGTACAGTTAATCTCTGACACCATGGAGATAAAAATATACCTTGGAGAGTGCTCTGGCTGGGCTGGAAACATTCATTATTTGAGTTTCATTTCACAGCATGGTGCAGGTTTTAAAGGAAAGCTCTTCATAATAGTCTCTATAATTTTGCCATCCCCACCCTGTATTTCTTGGGAAGAGGAGAGAGAAGCGGGAGCTAATCGCAGGAGAGCTGAACTAAAATAGGATTCATTCCTTCAAGCCCCAGCATGTAGAGAGTGCTTCACATGAGCTGCAGGGAGGATCAGGTGATTTCTGATCTCTTCAGATCGTTGTCATTGCAGAATTCCTTCTGAACACCAGGGCATTTGCTGTTGTTATTTTAGCAGTGCTAAACGAGTACTCGGAGAAGGAGCTTCCTTCTCTTTCCCCAGCTTCATGCCAGCTATGTGAATCAGGAGATGATCCATACCCAGAAGAGTTCCAATAGACAAAGTAATAGGACCACCTGGGAGTACAAATATTAGGAGGAAGGAAGTTTCATTCCTTTTCACCTACATACAGTCCAGAAGTTTTAACATCAGTGGTGCTACATGCTTGTGGTATGTTTTCCCCAAGTGTCTAGATGTAGAAAGAGTAGGGGGGTGGAATTTCCCCAGAATGCCCTGGCGTTCTAAAGAGTCAAATGAAGATCTCTTTAAAGCAAGTTAAAGAGGACTGAACCCCCCCCAGCACCTGGATTGTGACCACTGGGTAGTCACTCATCACTAGCAAGCAGCAGTGCGCCCAGCCTCCTGCAGCAAACCATGGGCAGGGAAGGTTTCAGAACCCAGGAGTTGGTCTCACAAGTCTTTTCTTCAATTTTTAAAATGAGCCACTGAATGGTACTGTCTCTTTCTGCGCTCTCCTGGGTGGATGGATGTGGTTTCTGATCTCTGGGCTATGCTGCCTCAGAGTATCTGTGAGATGGTCAGATGTACAAAAACACCTGTTGGGTGGACACCATCCTATTAAGCCATCACAAGGAACAAGAAACGGATGGCCTGAGGCAGTGGGGCTCAGTGAACATAGCACTGAATAGTGACTTAATCCCTGATCTTTGGCAAGGCAGTTCATCTTTCTATACTTTGCTTTTTCTTCCCTCACCCTTTCTCTGCATCTCTTTTATATACATTATAACTCAATGAAGCTGAATAAAATGAAGCAACTTCCCTGTGTCTACATTAAGACATGGCACTAATTTATTTCTCAGTTGCTTTAGTGAAGCCATTATATGTCATTAGCACAGATCCAGAGATAGTTTGTTCAGGCAGGGTCTGTGCCTTTGGGTATCTTCTGTCTGCTACTTGATTATTGTATTGGACAACATGACACATTTTAAATGGTTCTCTGTCTTCAGTTGCAGCTCAATATTGTTTTGGATGGCTTATTAGGCTCTCCTGCTTTGGTAATATGGATTCTATATTCCAAGCACCACTAAACAGTTTTCCACTCATGTAGTACATCCAAGTTTGTAAATTTTGCTTTGCATCAACAGCCTGACCCAGCAAAACTCCTACAGATCTCAGAAGACCCTTGGCAAAATGCAGAAAAGAAAATATACTGTATAAACAACAAATGCAAGCAGTAAGGGCAGGGGAAGAGGAGGAGGGGGTGAATGCAGGTTTTTTTCTTTCTTTCTTTCTTTCTTTCATTTAAAGCTTTTTGTCTTCTTTCTCACATTCCCCTCCCCCTTACCCAAGACCAGAATATCATGCATGTAACAGAATCCGTTCCGATTAGGTTTTGTTACAGCTGTAATAAGCTTTCACACAGGGAGAGTCCCCTGAGACCTATATTTCATCTCAGCTTCCCCACTGCATTAAACAGAGGGTTTGATTCTGGAAAACAGAGATTGAAATTCTCTCCTCCTGCACTCAGCACTGGGAAATAATGAGAATTGACAATTCCAAGGCTTGATGTGAAACCAGCATCGTCTGGATTGACATTGCTTTTGTGACAACAGGTTTTGGGAATGTTTCCACATTCACCTGTTTATTATTCTTATTAATTATTATTAGGCTTGTGATTTGGGGGAGAGAGGGTGGGAGGAAGAAAAAGAGAAGAGAAAGGGGAGTCAGTAACTTGGCATCAGACAGTTTAAATCTAAACACCACACACACTTGCTATACCCTGGAAAAACCTGGATCTTTTACAACAATTTTTGTAACAGCATCACTTGGATAAACCAGCAACTTACTTGGAAGGAATCTTTGCTTTCCTAGAATTCATGTAACTAAGAGATAAAATGACCTTGAGGGATGGCAGCTTTCCTCGTAAAATATATTAACTCTTTCAGAGCAGTCCCTGCAAAAGTTCCTTCTTTTATGGAAGGAACTGTCTGTCGGTTCCTTACGGCAGTCAGACAGTCAGACAGTACACCAGAGCCTAGACAAAGTCTGACAATGGGTCTCCTCCCATCCAGCCTCAATTCTGGTGATTTAGAAGACTTTAAAAATGCCCAGTCAGCGACACCTTTAAGTGCTTGCAAACAAATTACTTGGTCCATCTTTGCTCCTCCCCATTCAAATGTCCTCAGAGTCAATTACTTTGATCCATTTCATTTCCCTTTGAAATGAACTGGCAGACAGCTCAGCACAAGGTTTCTCCCAAAATGGTAGTGCCTGGGATTGCTCTTTTGAACTATTTCTGTCCCCTTCATCCTGCAATGGTGATTTTTAGGAGGAAGATGAAGAATGAGACAGGCAAGCAGCAACCAGTCAAATCTGCTGTTTAAATGATGCAGAAACAATCCATCCTGAGCAGACCAGGACTGTGTGTGGACTCTGGTGTGTAATATTATTTGGCTGGATTCTCTGGGGTTTAAAAATAGTATTTTCCCCTGCTATAACTTTCCCTTCAGAGAGTTCCTCTTCCCTCTGCCCTAGATGCCTGTTTTCACAATATTTGTAAGAGCACAATATTCCTGAACACTTTCACCCCACTGTCAATTTGAACTAACAGATAGGTTCAAGGTTGTTAGTGGGTGACTGACAGATAGGGTGAGTAGTAATTCCTGTTTGCTTAAAAGAGAATAAGAAGAAAGAAAATTCAAAGTAATCAAAGAAGCAATTCACTTATTTAGAGTCAATAGTTAAAAGGGACTATGTACACTTGGGAGGGAGAAGTGGTAGGAACTAAGGGCTGGATACTTTTCAGTGGTTACTCTATACCCAGCTGTTGTGTCTGCAAGGAACCCCGCTTCATACTTCAGCATATTTCCACAGACAGAGCCCCTGACAGCTTCCACTCTTCTGTCATCTTTTAGATGATGCCCTTAGACCAGGTGCTGTGCACTTTTTGTAATTAAAGACCCCTATAGAGGCCCCTTTTCCAGAGCAGAGGTATCCCAGCTGTGCTCAGAAAAGACTCACGCTCACCTTCCCTTAAATTTGCTGCTGGTTTTGCTCAGAGATGAGGAATCTTCTCCCCTCCTTGTGCCTAGTCCTGAGTTTCACCCCAGAGGTGACTGCACTCTGCTGCCAGCTCAGCTGATCCAGAGTGCTGAATACTCCCTTCTGCTTCATCATCAGGCAAGAGGGACTTAAGCAGTCAGAAGCTGGCTGTGGAGAAGAGCGCTGTCTTTTATGTATTCTTCAGCTGTCATCACCTTCTGAAAAAACATTTAGCCAAGCTCCAGAAAGATGTTTAATATGACAGGAGGGAGAGGTCTACCTGCTCAGTCATCATCCCCGGCTGAGCTCATAGCCAGGGGTGAACAGTTCCCCAAGCTGCTGCAGCTTCAGCCATTGTCTACGGGGAGAGAACAGTGTTAAAAGCAGAACTGATAATGGAAAGACAGCAAAGAGCTAGCTGTGCAAGAAAAGGGGGACAGATGTAGCTCTTCCGTCACCTAATCTGTCTCAGGGAGTTTCATGGCTGAGTAATGGGGATAGATACAGATGAAAAGTAAACCCCATTCCCCACCACCCCCAGTCCTAGCAGAACAGTGAAGGAAAGAAGTTTACAAAGCAGAAAAGTGGTAATTTGGCCAGGCCAGAAGCTTCTGCAGCTCTGCAAGGGCTCATACAAATACACACACCTTTGGCTGCAGGAATCTGTTTGGCTGCCAGAAGGGACATGAGCCAGAAGACCAAGTCACCCAAAAAAACAAAACAAGAAAATAGAACCCAAAAGCAATAAAAAAAAAAAAAAAAAAAGGGAAGAAAGAAAAAGCACACAGTCCTCCTCCAAATTACTAACAAAGACATCCCCAGTACAGCCCCAGTAAAGCTAAAAGAGCCTCCACCAGGGATGAATTTGGTCTGGTATAATTAGCTCCCCTTTGGAAGAGTTGCCAGCAGGAATCTCAGATTAAAATCTCTCTCTCTTCTCCAATAGGAAGCACCTCCAGCAGCTCTGCATCTCCCCTCCCTTCCCCACAGCGTGAAGCACTAGTCCAAGTCCCAGTATGAGATCTGAACCCACAGTGACCTCCTGAGCCCTGCAGTGAAGGATGTGTTAGCCAATGAGTCATATTGACTCTGGCTTGAATTTAAATGGGCATCTTCTCTCATTGCAGAGAAACCATGTTCATACAGCTATGGCTATTGCTGCTAACGAATGGTGCATGTTGCTGTCATCCCTTCCTGGAAAAAAGGTGTGAGAAATGGGGGGGGGGACATCAAAATATCAAAATATAGTTTCTCCAGAAGTTACATCCTTTCTGTAATTTAAGGTGCAGAAGAAACTTGTCCAACTCAAACAGTGGAGACTAGCCCTCTGGTTAATGGAAATGATGAAATAACGATTTTTGGCTCACTGTGAGTGGCCTTCTCCTTGTAGGGCGAGCACAAGTGATTCTTTCTCATGACAAACATTACATTTTTTCAGTGGATCACCTTTTCCTTCTTTATGTACCTATCCTCCACAGGGCCAACTCACCTCCTGATCCTTTACATGACACTACGCTGGTACCTTCCACAAAGCCTTCAGCTGTGGACAAGCTAGCAGAGTTCGTGGCCACTCCTGCCTCAGTTTCTCCATACTCAGTACAGACAGATCAACTCCTTGGGATCTTCCCAAATCTCCTCTGTCAGTACATGCTGGGTGAAGTCAGCAAATGATGTGAGCAGAAAACCAAGCATTACTTCATGTAAAACCAAGAGAATAGCAATAGGAGTTCATAACCAAATGAGCTGGGAATGTTCCTGGATGACTGCTGTGAGGCAGCAGCTTTCAGATGAGAAGCAAAACCAGGTGAGCCTACCATCCATAAGTGTTGCAAGAGGATTTGTGACTCATTCAATAAAAGAAGGTCTGGTTAGCTTCTGCTTCTTGGCAGCATGCCAGCTTGATATTGCATCAAAGGTATTTTGCCCACTACTGAAAAGTAGCCCACTCTCAGAGGGATGGAGCAGGACGCTGCTGGTCAGCAGGACACGTAATCCCACTTCATTTGAGGTACTAAGGCGGCTGAGAGTTTAATGCAAGTTGTCCTCTGTGTCTGCACAGGGTGTTCTGTGTCTGCTTCTAAGTACAGACTGATGAACTCTCGCTACCCAGGCTGATATGTACTAGGACACTGATCATTTAAACTGAGGCTATCCATACTCCTGATTCTCTCTATCAGCCTGCTAGCCAGCAGGATATTTGTGCTATATTTTGCTTCTCTTTCTTTTGCAGCTGAACAAAGAAAGTATTGTTTCAGGGATATCAAAACTGAGTTTACTTTGATGGGCTTAGATTACCAACTGTATATCAAGGGAAAGACATCAGCCAGGCCAACACCTTCTTTCCCAGTTCCCACATCCACCCACCCTTTTCTCCCCAGAAATATGTCAACATCTACTTGCAAGTCCTCATACAACTCTGAACCTTCTCTAATGTTGTCTGTTACCTATTGACATCACTAATTCTACAGGTCCACAAGGAAATAAAGTGGCACTGAGGGGAAACCTGAGAAGGCAACAGAGAGATTTACTGGTCAGGCAAATACTATTTTTTTTCTTTCCTTATTCATATTGTGGTTCATTGGGCTGTCATATAATGCAAATAACATTCATGGCATTAGCCTGTACTTAAAAATAAATACTTCCTGTGGTTCTTACATATCTTCATTTCATCATACAGCACCTCAAAAAAAAAAAAAAAAAAAAAAAAAAGGAAGGAAGGAAAAAAGTCTATTGCCTGTAGTACTCTACCAATGCACGTTTGTCCTGCAGACATGAGTGCGTGGGCTGTGCAGCTATAATTCTGGTTTCCGTGTACTGTGCCTTTAAATTTGAGTAGGCAGCCTGCCTGTAGGGCTGGGAGGGCGTAAATCTGGAAAGGGATTTAAGAGAAAGAAGTACCTTTTGCAGTGTCATTCATGTAGGAAAGCACAAGACAGAACAAATACAATGGGAAACCAGTCATCCAACCTGAAATCCAGGCCCCGTGGTTATCCAGAACAAGCATTATCAGATAAACTTCCCCAGCTAGGATAGTACTCTGAGGAAACCTCTGTTCCAAGAGCTGGCTGTGCCGAACAGCCAGTTGTATGACTGTGCCTGAGGCTAGCTGGTTTCTGTGGCCAGCAGCCCCACAGCGAAGAGGTGTGACTAATGCTGCACACAGATCCTTTGGATTCCCCGGCTTCATGACCAGACACCTGGCTGGATGACTTGACACCTTGACTGGTGGGTCCCCAACACACATTGCAGCCACCTTTAGCTATACTGGCCAAAAGCATACACTGCTCTGGTGAGGGTTGCACCATATGTTCCCAACCACACACATACCTTGAGTTGCATTTTCTTCAGCCTATCCATGCCTGGGCTCCATGCGTGGGAGCCCATGTCTCAGATGCACTGGGACAACCACCCCCAGTTACATTAGGTCTACATTACAGGGTGAAAATTGTGTTGAGAGCAGATCTAGGCACGCTACGTCTTATAGTCCTTCATCAGTCTGTTGGCTGTACTGCAGACTCAAGAAGCTTATGCTGGGCTTATGAAGGGCTAAACTCTTGATGGGATAGTCTGTAAATTGAGCCATCATCTCCAGTATCCACCTGGCAGATTCATGACGACAAGGACCTGCACCCAGTTTAAGACAAGAAACATGTTCCCTCACCAACAGTTAGCCTATGTCCATGTCCACACTGGTGGCTTGGGCACATGCAAACATACCACAGGGCTTTCACACATACTGCTTTGTAGCAGCTAGGGTGTCCTTACACATAGCTCCTTTCACTTTATCATCATTTCCAAGCTCCTCATAGCCATGCCATTACTGACCTTTTTCTTCTTCATTCCAAATTGCGAAGCAAAACTTATCCAGAATCCAACAGCATGCTAACATCAGAGCTAGGAGAGCAACTCATCCGTTCTGACTCCAATGCTGCAGGCCTTGTCTGCTAGACAGAAGTGCTGGTCATGTCTGAATAATGGAATTATCTCTGCTAGACTAGCCAAAGCTCCAAAGTGAGTCGTCATCCCCTCCATGAGTTGCAATGTCTTCATAGGTCTTCACTTCCCTACCAAATTCTTGGTATAGAGCTTTTGTCCTGGAAAATGACTGGATCAAGTACCTATAACAGGTTCTGGGGGGTGGTTTGTTTGGTTGTTTGGTTGTTTTGGTTTGGGTTTTTAAGAAAAAAGGTTAGAGAATACATCTATCACATCCTCTAGGGCAGGATATGGATTACACAATTATCATGATATAAGTCATGACATAAATGACAGTATGTCATTGCTTTGTCAACAGGGGAATAAAAATGTGAATCAGCATTCAGCAAATATTTCAAATTCTACACAGATAATTACTTCGTCATTTGGTAGCTTTAGATACCCAACTCTTAGCACGCCTGGAGCTTAGGTTTCCTTCTGACAAGGGGAAAGAAATCACATTGAAAATTCTGCACTGTATGGCACCTGCTCTGGAAGACAAGGCTGCTTTAAAAAGTGGTCCCAAATAATTGCACCCAAAGTTTTCCAAATGTGTGAAAAGGCAATTGCCAAACTGCAGTGAGATAGATTGCATAAGAAGAGGTAAAAGACAGAAATGACACACTCATTTCACTTGTTTTCACATACAAGGGCCTCATGAATGAAAGAATTTGCCCCCAGCATAAATCTTGGAGAAAGGCAACATACCTAGGCATCCTTTTTGCTAGTCCCCCATCAAATTCCCTGAGACAATCCAAGGACACGGCACCTCTGGACTTGACATGATTCTTAAATGGCCGCTTCTTGCACATTGGCATCTTGTTCTCTCACTCCAGGTGGCACCTCTACTTACAGTTCATAGGTGGGATCGTGAACAGAAGGAGGTAAGGGGTTTTGAAGTGCTTTACTTCAGAAGTTTCCAGATTAAATACAGCTCATGTCTAGAGGGACTAAAAGTGGTTAGCATCTGAGGGCTGTTCAGCAAATCAGAGGTGCCCAATCCCCTTCCTTTGAGACGAGTGTCCAAAAACACACCATTGTTGCTGGCACAAATTAGGATTTCTCCTGCCAGTGTTAGGTCTGGTCTGCACTGCCTGTTGTGCCAGTAGAGGCTGCCTTCTGACAGCACAACCTGTGCCCACACTCAGTGCTGAGGCCTGGGAGGGGTTGAAACTTTCTGTTAAGCACCACCCCAGAAAACCTTTCCTAACCCCATTGCACCAGTACTGATGGCAGATGCTACGTTTTGCCTGCCAGTCCAAACAGTGCTGGAGCAGCTCTCCCAGAATGCTCTTGTGTCCCAAACATTTTCAAGGTCTGATCCCATCTCCAAATGTCTTGGAGCAGATGGGAGCCTAGACACATAGTTCTCACCCGTGTAGAGCCTAATCCCAGGTCCCACTATGGATTAACATGTGCCTACACCTCCGCAGCAAGGAAAGTATTCAGTGCAGGCCAGAGCAGAGCCTGGATCTGGAGTGCAGCAGCATGACTGTAGAAAATCCTTCGAAGAGCCTGGGGCTGACCAGGTGGTGGAGAAAGAACTTCAGGCCAAGCCTGGCTAGGTGGAGAGCAGGGACTGCTAACAACCATACTCTGTCAGTTTGGTGAAAAAAAAAAGACAAGCCTTCTGTCTTTAACATTCTTGTTAACCTATTGCCAGAGGCACTCACTGACACTGAAATTCAGGAACTATTTGTAAGCCATCAGAAACACCTTGCACAAAATTAATCCCCTGTTCAGTTCACAGAAGCCATTTGTTCTAATTGCTTATAGAACCTCGAAGCCCTGCATGTGCTAGAAGCTGAAAAAAAAAAATAGCCGAGGGAGAGTCCTACATTCCTTCCCTGCCCCCCAGTGACAAAAATTACAGCTGAGCAGAGGAAAGGACAGTCTGCCAGAAGATGCTGATGCAGAGGCTCTGGATCAGTGGGAAACTCTAATAAAGGGGAGAATGGAAAACTCTCTTCCTGAGATACTGAAAACATGACCCAGCATTGTACAAGCATGCTTAACAAACAAGCTTTCATTGGGTCTTTATGGCTTAATATGAGCTTCAGCTTTCATTGGATCTTTCCCTCCTTTAAGGGATGATGTGTAAATGAGCAGGGCTGAAACTCACTTACCGCAAGATCTCCAAGACAAAGTGCAGCCCAAAAGACCAATTTAGCAAATTAAAACCAAAATCTAAGAGGCCCCAGAGGCTCAAGAATGTGGGTATTGATTCATCTGGACAGCATAAATCTTTCCTCTTAAACAAATGTCCTTGTATAGTCCTAAAAGGCCAGGTAAGGAAAAGAATGTCTCTATTTCTTAAAAAAAAAAAACACAACAATTCTTATGCTGCCTATGTCTCTGGCAGAAGTTATATTTCCATGTATACTCCATAAGAGGACAGAATCTTGTATAACCAAGATAGGGTGCAAATCCTCTTAGCAGTCTTTCATATTTTTGAGTGTTTTGCAGGTTGTAGCACACAGTATTTTTTTTTTCTGTATTTTTCATTTTCCTCTACCTTTAAGTATTTTATTCTCGTCTTTTTCTCATCTTTCTCTTTTTTCTCATCTTCATTGCTACATTTTGTTTCTGTAGCTTGTATATGTGATTGCAAAAGATGGAAGCAAAAAGGGTGGGTGAAATGTTGAGATTTCTTGGTAAAGAGCCAATTTATTTCAGTGGTTTCATGCTTTGTCCTTGCCTGGATCAGTCGAGATACTTTCTGAGCGGTCTTTCGATGGTACCAGCCTTGTTTAAACATGCACGTATGAGGTGATCCCTTTAGTATGTGTGTGTGCACACATGTGTATAACCGAGCTTTAGAAGAGGCCATGAAGTGAGCACCATTTCAAAGGCTCCTGTTTATTTTGGCATCTTTCTCCTTTCCATTTTTGTTAATTATTTGACAAACTCTCGCTTTGCCTGATGTCCTTCCAAATAAGAAAAGCCCTCAGCCAACTGCGTACCATTATTCAAACCTTCAGTTATTGCTCTGCAAAACCCTCTTCAAAGCCCGGCCTGCTGCCCCTGTTTCTGTTTATCAAACAGCTGTGTTGAGGTTGGCTGCGTTTGGTCAAGTTCAAGGAGAAGAGCTGCCAAAATTATGAGAGAGGGAGCAGGGAAGAGTGAAAATGCCTCTCACCTCACAGGGAGTTAGAGAAGGGAAAATGGCAGCCTCTGGTCCAGGATGCTATAAATAACCAGTTTGGCAGTGCTGCGCAAGGAACAGCTTGGCTAACCCTCTCTTCTTTCTCGTTCCCCACTGGGTTTATTATGTATTTAACCCTCTGCAGCATTTACTAAGGGAGGAGGTTGTGTCAGCCAAGAGACCTCTCTCAAGCAACCTTTTGTGCTCCATGCAGATCTCCACCAAAGGTATAAAGAGCAATGCACCTAACCAAGGGCAAGCCTCCCAGGTCTCAGACATGTATTTGTGGAGCAAGCTCCCAATGCAGAAATAAGCAGAGGTTGAAAAGTCATGTGTTTCTGTCCCCTGATAGTTATAAACCTACTGAGAGAGCTGGAAGGCAGCAAGGAGGGGGGAATACATCATATTTCTGCTGAAAGATGCATGTATTGCCAGAGACGATGAGCAGGCCTACTGGCAAGAGGCATGAAGGTACATGCTCAGATTAGTTGCTGCCCAGTAATGGTGCAAAACCCCCTAAGTCTTTCTCCAGAAACACATACATTAGGCAGTAGTGCAGAGATCTTCCAAGTAAGGGAGGTGGATTAAAATTTGGAAGAATTAAGAGAAAGGAAAACACTTCAAGATCTATGGAAGCTTTGGTTAAATAGAGATTGCCTGTTGTAGGGTGACACAGTGCTTTTTACGATCTGTGGTTTCTCAGTTTTGACAAAATATATGCACATCTTCCGCACTGTAAAGAATTTTAAACCAAAAGGCATTAGTGTCAAATGCACCAATCTCTCTGAGCACAGATCAATGTATTGTATTTATTTCACATTGGCATCAAGCTGGGCCAGGCAGAATGATTAATCCACATCTGAGGCTGAGGGATAAGCCCCTATTACAGTGTCTCTTTGCTCCATCCTCCAGTCTATGCCTCAGCTGTGTGTTGGGGAAAAAAGCCACAGAAAGTATAAGAATATGAATAATATCATGGAGACACTGCTGGTTTGCAAAGAACTTCCTAGGCAGAATATATTTTATAAGAATCTGGGAGAGATAAAATAGCGTTTGCAGATCTTTCTAAAAAGCAAGTTTGTCAAGGGGCCCATCTGACAAAACCATTTCTCTTTTTTCTCCATTTTTCACATAAACCTTTTTTACTCTTCTCCCATCAGGACATTTTTTTTTTTGCATCTCTTCAAATAACCTGGACATCATTTAGATTTCTCACTGCAGGGTCCAAGGCAAGGTTCCCAGCAATGTCTCCATTCACTGACCTCTCTCCTTCCTTGTCAGCACTTTGGAGGGGTCTTCCCTGGGTCCCATTGTTCCAGGTCTCTCTGACTTTGGCAGCCGTTTTAACAAAGTCCTTGGATCATCAGTCGCACACTCTCTTTGTTACTTGATTTGGCCGTCTCTCTTGTTTTCCATCCCCTCTGGTATACTTGTCAGTCTCCCAGATAGCATTCTTCCCCACTCCATTTGTCTTCATTTGGAGCCTCTAGTGATACCTCTTCCCTAATCTCTCCAAAATTCCTTTCACTGTGTTATTTGGTTTTATACAAGATCTAAGCCGCTATTGGAAATAATCATCTGCTCAGCTTACATTTGCATTACTCCTAGAAGAGTGATCATATTTATCCTGGATGTAAATCCTCTCTAGCAGAGCAAAATGTTTTGAAATTTAAGGTTCTTCCTTGAGTTCAGGGTGAAGGAGAGATCTTTCAGGGAATCTTTCCATTAATATCTATGTAAAAACATCTCAGTTTCAGACATATCCTCCCTGAATGTAGCCCCAGCTCAGAAATTGCTGGACAGGAGTTGTCCTTCCCTGCCTGCTTCAGGTTAAAGGTTTAGGATCCCTAAATCCCATCTCTGAAATTGACTGTAAACTAAGGTTTATCAAAGGAGTGAAAGAGAGTCATATGGAGCATTTCTGTCCTTGGATGTACCCTTTCAGCCACCAGTAGCATAGGGACTCATGAAGCAGTAATATGGACAAGCCATAGTCACTAGTCAGTGGACTAGTTTGTAAATTTGAATGTTAGGAAGGAACCAACCACCAAATACAGTCTCAGAATAAATACTGCTCTCCTAAATCAACAATGTCCAGAGATTTTTCTTTTTCATCTTTTAGTAGCAGTGCTTGAAGATGTATTTATTGATGTATTTATCTGAAAGATAATATTATGTATTATCTGTATTTATCTGATTATTTATCTGAAAATTTTGGTGTTTGGTGGAAAGGGGCTCGTATATCTCTACTTTGGAGAATCAAAGCTGACATATTCATCTAAGGCAGGAATGAGATATTCATGCTAGCTCAGGTGTGTGAGGAAAGGAGAGTAAATTATCATGCAGAGTTTCTTATATCACCTGCTATAATTCCACAGTACCTGATTGGGTTTCCTCAGAAACAGCTCAAATTTGCTCTTGACAGGCACGATGTCAGACACAGTAAGAGCTGATCGTTTGGGAGCATAAATCATGCCAGTAAAATAGCTAAAGTATACACTTTTGTGATTGTAATCATCTGATCCTTGGAGATTTTTCATATCCCCAGTTTGGCCTAGCTTGAGTGAAGATAACTGCTAAATTCAATAACAAGGAACTGAAATTTACCCCAGAGCGGAAAGTTACCACTAGGGCATGCAAAGGGCTGACTTTGTGCTGTCCCTCAAGCTGCAGACAGATTTTCAAACCAGAGGATCCAGTCTTTTCCTTGTGGGATGTTCCCTCAGTTTCTGGTTTCATTGGGAGCTTTCAGTAGCAAACAGACTGTCTTATTTCAGACGTTTGTGGAATTGAACGGCAAAGAGAAAAATGCCAGGGCTCAGACCTTTCACTTTAGAAACGTGAAACTTCCTTTTGATATATTTCCCCTCAAAACATGGTATTTATTTAACAGGCTCCCTGACTGACTCTGGAAACCTGCTATTTTGACTCAAGAATTTTTCTCAGTGAATTATATTAGATAAATATAACCTAAGTGTGTGATTATGCTGGGTCGATTAACTCCTGATGTTGAAACAGAACCGTTCCTTTGGCTCTGTTCTCACCAGCAATTTGTCACTGGTTTATGTTAGAAAAACCTCCCTATGACTGAGTGATGGAAACTTTTAAAAGCCATTAAATCTTGTCCCTGCAGTTAATTATTCCAGATACTGCGTATTGCACCTTTTCACAGCCACATTTTTCCTTGTACAGTTAAGAGGCTGGAGCTCTCTGCGAGGTCCAGAATTGACCTACCACTGCACTTCCCTCAAAGCACTTTCCTTGCAACAGCAGAACTTGTATTACAAATCTCAAAATCAAACTACTTTACTTTGCTGGAAGAGAGAGTCTGAGCTAAATCCTGCAATGTGCTGACTATTCTGAACTCCTGCTGTCGGCAGGAGATCCCAGAGGAAGAATACTTGTGAGGATCATGCCTTTTCCTATATTTCATGAGTTCTCACTGTGATTTTTAAGCCCTGTTTCAGACATCTTATATCACATTTCTGGCTTGTTTGTCATTCTGTGAGTCGATCAGTGAGATGAAAATAGCCTTTCTGTCTCTCCTCTTTTTTTTTCTGTAGTATGCCTATTAAGACAATCTCTTCTGCATAGGGAGTGATTTCTTACTGTGAATATATACAACAAGCACCAAAGTAGATAGCTTTCGTAGAGTTTTTGTCACACCAAGTGATTTGCAAATACCAATAAGTACTGCTACTTCCAAAACCCTGTGAAGGTACCCAATGCCAGCACACCCAAACTGACAAAATTAAAATATGAAGAAAAGCAAAATCCAAGCTTGTGCTTTTAAGATTTTTTTTTTTTTTGATAAACTACAGGACTAAAACATTTGCAACTTGGTAAATGTAAGTGCTGGTAGGAAATGTGGGAAGTCCCTTTCATTCAGTATTGTGGCAACCAGAAATTGTACAAGGATAGTGGAACACATTTAGTAGCCATCCTGTATTATGCCTATACATTTGGCTTGATAATAGAAATTCACCTAAGTAAACCTTAATTTTACTTGAGGAAGATTCCTGGAAAATGAATAGGATGGAGTTAGCTATTGGACGATTGCCAGGCATGAAGCAACCAACCTGCAGTTTTGCCTGATTTTTTCTTCTTTCTTCTTTTTTCCTTTTTTTTTTTCTGTAAAGAAACTGCCTCAAAATGTTTTCATAGAAGGATGACAGCACTTATACAAGAATATCCCCCAAACAAACAGAATGAAACAAGCTTAGGCAGTTCTGGGTGAAGCCAATTGTTCAACCCAGCTTCAGCAGCTTCTTAGGGGCCACAGGGTCCTGACAGAGGAGGGAGACAACCTCCAGAGGAAAGCACAGATTTGGGCAGATAGCGTCACTTTTTGACACTGCTGACAGAGACAGAGGCAGGCAGGAGAGAAAGGAGACCATGGTACAAGGGAGTCAGAAAGAAATCCTGCTTTGCCTCTGCTCTTTGACCTCAGAGATTTCAATGTAGTTAAACCAGGAACATGGTTCCCAGGGATTTTGGGAAATGGATGGTTGTCAAAACAAATACCACTCCAATGACACCCTCCCTCCCTCATTGTAAACAGTCTTTAATCGCTTCTTAATAGGCTGCACCAATGGGAGATGGTGGTTAATACTGTTTACTACTAAGAAACTCCCATTGCATTTTTACCAAGGAGTCATTAGAGCTGAGTTGTGCTACGGACACAGGGCTACCTTCCTTTGAAATAATAACTCAGGGGGCAGACTGCCCTAGGTTATTTCTCTATGATGGGATCAAGATGAATGAAATGAAGAAGAGGAGGTCCCTTACTCACTTGGCCTTTCCTTGTGTAAGCTCCTTAGAGGTTAGTAAGCATTTATAGCCTCATTTGGAGGAACAAGGGTACAAGACAACTACAGCTGTTTTGCTTTTGCTCAGCACTCGCCAGTTAACAGCCCTTCTTTTCTGTTGAAAATGCTGATCCAAAGCATTTCTTAAAGTGACATTGTAATTTGGGTAGCTGGGACTAGCCTTGACTTCTTTGAGATTTTGTTTCCCCTCTTTTACGTTCAACATGTGAAATATTTAAATTGAAGGATTTTATGGCTGCATGGTTTTTGTTTTGGTTTGGTTTGGTTCATTTTTGTTTTCCTCTAGTGGGATTAAACCCAAGTTAACCAGGCAATTTAGAGGATATGACCGGAGCCCTGTGGAACATAATCTCAGAGCCCTAAATAGATAAAGGACTCTGAGACACTCTATGCTATAGCAGATTTACTAAGAGATGTCTTAGAGAGCCAATGCTTCTCTAGGCATGCAAACTCCTGGTTTGATGTGTCATAACGGCACTTAAGAAACACTCCCAAGCTAGGCTGTTTGTTCTAGCTAATTTTTTCAAATCACTAGGATTCAGGCTGAGCTCATGGAGAAAAACAAACAAATTTGTTGCTGGAAGCATCACTACAAACTCAAAATGATTCCAGTTTGAGGCAGGAGTTAGGAGCCCAAGCTTTGATTTTTGCCGAAGCAAATGTGAAGCCAATGGAAATTATCCATCAGCTGGGATCTGTTTAATTGTAATTGCCTGTTCAGTGAAACTCCACTGTGTGAAACCTGAAAGCATGCTGAAATGCTTTTAATGCTTTTGGGGACTATAAAGACTCATAGGGTCTTACTTCCTGCATAATCCAAGTTACAGAATTTCACTGGGAAATCCCTTCTTTAAACATATAACTTCTATCTAAGTATGAATAAATCTTATGATGGCAGCATTTCACTCTTGCAGGTTGGTGAAAATGGCTTACATTGGTGGTATCACAAGCCACGTCCTCTCTCTGTTTCTCTGTCTCTCTCTCTTTGGTGAGTCTGGACCAAAAATAGTTGTTTTCTACAGACCTTTCTTAGCACTTTTCTTACTGATGCAATTCACCTAACCCACAATTGGGAACTAGTGGTGTGTAACTTGATGAAATATATACAAGATCAAAGCTGAGATGGTTCCGAGCCAGAGAGTGGGAATGTGGGTCTGAACTTTCCCAGAGTTTGAAGGAGCTTGTTCAGCCCATTGTGAAAGCTCTGGGTAGATTCCAGGTGCACATTTTCCTAAAATGTGGAGGTATTTAGATCGTTATCTCACATTTGAGAGATTATCACATTATTACAACAAATCGGCATCTCTGTTTGCTGTCATTATAACTAGTTTGATGATTTTTGAAAGAAAATTTTATAGCACTATGGTATTTGCTTGAATGTGAACAGGAACACCATGTTTAAAGATTGATGATGCATAATGCAAGGTGAAAAGGGGTTCGTAACCTTACATGGGATCTTACTCCTTTCTTGCAGTTCCAAACAACACAGCAGTGTCAGCCCAGCAGATAACATTTCTTCCAGCAGCTGTTCTGAGAGACTGAATTCCTAAGGGGCACTAAGTGCAGTACTTGCCAAATGCACCATTGTGAAAAACAACCCCTACCCATTTATTAATGCATTATGTAATTAACATTGCGAATAACAATATACATGTTTAACTTCTCTTAGCACTCTCCAGGGTAAGCTCTTCACTTTGTGGATTTATAGCTTTGTCAAATTTTAATCATTTGAACTGAAACTTTCTATGTTCGTGCTCTGCTTTGAGTTG